>NW_017549038.1:8336248-8387316 GCF_001854935.1 Bemisia tabaci
CCCCCACACACCCGCCTAAACCCACCCAATCCTACCCCCAAATCCACTTCACACCAACCCCTACTCCCAGTACCCTACTCCTTATTATTAACCCAAACATCTAGCCATACCTACCCAAAATCTAGGCGATGCAACTTTAGAATCCAGCTCCAGAATCGTTTTTCCGGTGAATACGCAATCTATTGCGTTGCTGGCGGTACCCACGACGCGACACCAGCTCAGAGATTCTCGAGAGTCATAACTCCGAAACCTCTCTGAGTTATGCCCTGACTCGACGGTTCTATAGAAATGTATTTTTCTCCGTGAGCGATGATAATTGTCGCTAATCCTCCGAATAAGCGAACGTTCCAAGAGGAAGCACCGATCTGTTTACATTGCCGAAAGTGAGCGTTGGATCTCGGATCTCCCGCGTCGAATCCGGACATCGAGCGCCGCGAGAGGCGAGAATCCAATCGGAAGACGAAAGGACCAAGTTAAATCAGTGCGATATGAGGTAAAAGTGATGAGAGTGGAGAAACCGGACTACGGCGCAGTATGTAATATGTTGAATTACAGAACCTCGGATTAGACGGAGTTAATCCCGAGTATTACAACACCGGGACCGGGCCAGACCCATAATGGTCCGAATCTTGCGGGGCACGAGCGGGGGGGGGGAGAGGGGAGGGGGCAGAGACGGACTTGATGGAATTATGTCGCGGTCCTAATCAGAATCGTCATGGCCTGGCGTTGTGCCGCAACGAAAAACGGCAGGAGCTAGCGACGACGACAATACATCAGGCATCGGAGTGTTCGGACCCGGGCGCCCGTCGCCCCTGTTGCGACATCTTTCATCGGTGACGTCTTGATCAGGATAAAGCGTAACTCTGGGAAATGAATCAGTCAATGTTAAAGTCAAGCATGTCCAATATGGCAAATTATCTTGCAGGCCAAGAAAGAAGTCTAACAACGAGTACTTGAAACGTATCGTATGAACGTCAGCAAGGCTGGTCAATGCTCCGAGGATTGAAAAGGAGTGAAACATGCCTATTTTTGACAATCCTGCTTGCATTAAATTTGCGCGAGGTTTTCATTTTTATTCATTTTATATTTTTGCATAGAACAACCTAGAAAAGCGAGGTTGGTTCTTGAAAACACATCCAATTCTCGAATTCCTGCATGATCCAGATGTAAACAGACGATGGAAGATCCCTCAAAAAGCAGTTTTCTGGAAAAAAAAAACGGTTTACAATTTTTTTAGGCTTTCAAAAGCTAAAATGATTAGAAAAAGAATCTTGGTACTGTTTATTTTTTTTTGCAAGTTATTTACTTACATGCTTACATGCTGAAGGCCTTTTCGGCCTCTCAGGGCCATCTTGCTAAAATGACTAAAAAAGAAAGAAGAGCCCTGGAACAATACATTTATTATTGCAAGTTATTTACTTACACGCTTAGAGTGGTTACATGGCTGACTATCTTCTCCGCACAAGGTACATTTGTGGTAATCAATTTTTCCGATTATCGGTGCCGCACAAAATCATTTTTAATAGTGTGTAGTAACGTCAAGAAAAATATGAGGTATATTTAAGAAAAACAGAAAAGTGAACACAGTATTCACACATATTCTTATGAACTGTCATATTTTTACCCTAGTTGCTTTCAATTATCTTAAAATTTTCGGGCATGATATCGATTTAAAACACGCTTTAAAAATGCATATCAAATATTAGGATTAAAATATACAACTTGAAAGTGCGCGATTAAAAATTTACTGAAGTTGATGTAGATGTAACATTGAATAGATGTTGCCAGATGTTTGAAATCTGATTTGTACGAACATGATTTTGTGCGGCAACGATAATCGGAAAAATTACCACAAATGTACTTTGTGCGGAAAAGATATTCTACCGGTTACATGCTGAAGGCCTTTTTGGCCTCTTAGAGCCATCTTCAAAAGCAGTTTGTTCAAATAATGTATCATATTTGGAAATTTACCCTTTGACAAAGAGGGCTAAAATGACACTGAAAGGAATCTGAGGAGCATTGAACAGCTGGAACAGGGACACGACTCCAACCCCTCACAGTTCGGGGACTCCCACTCGAACGATCCTTGAAAATTGAATTTATGGAATTTTTCCAGGGAAAAGGAGACATTAAAGTTCAACCCGTCCAAACTTTCAATTTCAAGCTTCAGACTTACGACTGTTGACTCTCAAGCAGCTGATGAGACTTTTAATCTTTCAAGTTTTCAACTTCCTCGTGGAGCGGAAGTTCTGAAACGCATCGATTGATTTATGTACCCAATTTATGAGTTTAAGCAGCGCACGAATCAGTAAACTTCCGTCGAAATGATTCTGAGCACGCAAATCGAATCAGTAAACTTTGGTGAAAATCATTTTGAATCACGGACAAAAAAAGTGACTGCAATTTTTCGATGTAGATTTTACAACACAAAAATGCTACTTTAACCACCCCCGTGGTTAAAGTAGTTTACAATAGACGTTAAAGTAACATTTTTTGGTGGTAAAATCTACGTTGAAACATTGCAGTTACTTTTTTCTTAGCAATTGAATTGTTAAATCAGCAATTAAATTTTTCCGTGCCGTGTATGCAGGAAGTAAACTTCAAACATAATTTTTCTCATTTTCAACTTAATGTGGGTTGGTGTGTGGTCCTTTCTGATGAACTCGGTCCAAATACGACCCATTGACTCGGAGTAAGAGTCAAGTCCAGCGACGGGAGGCCTGGCACCGTGGAAAGAGTCATTCGGTGTCCCCCAGCTGTGCCCCCTCCCACGAGTGTTGTCGCGGCGCTGTCACTCGATCGGGTTTTTCTCGTAAGAAGTCTCGATTTCCGTCTGGGGATTTTCATTCACGTCGAGGTCCAGCGTCGAGGCTCCTGGTTGGTTGCCGGCCCGGGAAAGGGCTCCATTGTTTTCACTTTCCATTCATACGCGGGCGCGGAGCTGCAGGCCCGCTAATCTTCCGTGAAATGCCGTCGTTGCCCCCGAACCGATGCGTCCTCCGTGTCCGGATCTTCGCGCCGCGTCCGTTGGATTTGGATTTTTCCCCGGTGACATGAGTTCGCGCGCCCGTTTTCGGATTTTGTGACACGAACAAAGTTGAAGTTGCCCCTGCCATGTGTGTGTGTCCCAAGTTCTGATCCATGTGTGCCACCTGAGACGGACTAATGAAGCTGTTCACGGTAAATATTATCATCTTTTCCTTTCATGCTGCTAATTTTTTTACAGGATGTTTTAGCCAACACGTATGCAATGTGCGAAACATGCTGTCCCATGTATTTCCATTGATTTTGCCAATCCTTTGTTTTAATTGCTCAATTTGATAAAGCATAAACTAAACATTAACACTTCTTGAAATACTTAGAACAAATCTACTGTAGTTTAAGGTAAAACCAAACATAATCAGTACCAAATTTTAATTATTTAACCGGGCTGTTAAACATCGAGAATCGGGTGAAAATAAACTGTTTAATGTATAGGCACCTGTTATATAATTCTCGCCACCAAGTGAAGCTCTGGGTACATTTCTTGGCATACAAAGGCATTTCTTGTATACGGTGTCCAAGAATCTCCATTTACGTTTCGTCATTATTCATTTAAAGCAAATCGTATAGAATTCGTCGGAACTTTTACTGAATTTTTCTCACGATTTTACAATGCTGAAAACGAACAATTTTTGAAAATTCATTGAATAGTTTCCTCTGTAAATTATGAATAAGCAGTGAATTTTAAAACACCACAAGAAATGCCCTTCTGGACCCAACGCCTCAACTACGCCAGAAATATGCCTCAGTGATGCATAGACTTCGTTTCAAAATCAGCGGTCCAAGACCCAGCTGCCGTCCGAAGTTAAAATGCCGTATCCCCATTTAGCATTGTGTCAATTTTTTCTGACAAAATCCCGTTTTACAGAGAAGTTGACAAATATTCATCCTTCATTTTTTCAATACAACTCCGCCATTAGGAAGTAAAAATTAAAAGAACGAAGCCTTTTGGCGATTTATTTTCTTGTAACAGAGCAGTACGTGCTGGGTAAGAGGAAAACAATTTGAGTGTAGTTCTGGCGTTTTTGCTGTAGACGGTAGCGAGAATCGCGACAAGAAAATGGAAGGTCCGTCGAGGGAAGGAAAGAATTCCTGTTCACTTGAAAAAATCGTTGGGTGGAACTTGAATAAAGGGTTGGGTCGACCGGCGCTGTCGATCACTTAATTGTGACAAATGTCCAGCGGCAGCTTTCGTCGGGTTTTTATTGCCCGAACGCGCGGGCTCCCGCCAGATTCCACCGCTTCGAATAAAGTGGATTAATAAATTAAAGGAAACGTATTAATTATGCCACCCTCGTTCGAGGGCTCTGCATGTTAATGAATTTATAAAAGTGCGACAAAGGTTCCTCCTTTTTTTTCCCATGCGGGGACGAGTGTCCGAGCCGGCGGAGGGATGCAGTCTCTGTACTCCTCTTTGCGCGCTCGAATGATGTGCAAAGTCTCGAAGAGAACTTTTATTATAAGTGCTTCGAGCTCAGCGTAATGAACGAGTGAAAACATTCTATAACACGGAGAAAAAATAATCGTTGCCCGCACAGCGCTCACTATGGTTTCCAGGTCCAACCCGCTTTTTCAGCCGTAGTTATAATGCGCTGTTTTGTGGTAACAATCGGACTGCATTTTGCAAATTGGTAACTCAAATTCTGATTCAGTTCAAGAACAGCTTATTCCCCCATGCACATAATTTTTTTTCCGGATGAGCTTGGATTTGTGGTTCCCAATTGCTAATTATAAATAATAATGCAAAATTTAAAATCATCGAAAATCGGGGATAATACGAAACTAAACTATCTAATAAAGAAAAGTGATCGGAAAGACTGTGTTTTAAAAGCCTTTTCTAAGTCGCAAAACTTGTAAAATTCTTGACCCTCTATGGAATGAATTAATTTTGGATTTCGAACTCCGAGGGACGTAATCGGTAGCTTTCGTAACAAAATGAAGTTCCAATTTTTTTATGAACATTTCAAAATTTTGGTATTTATGTTTTCGAAAACAAAAATACTGATACAAACAACCACTTGCAACATTATACCACAGAGGAATTATTCTATTTTTAAATAACCAAATAATACGCAGCAACGAAATCATTAGACCATGCCGTAGAGGGTTAACATAAAATGCAATTATCAGTTAAAAATTAATAAATTCCACCCTGGAAGAAGTTTCTTTGGCGAAAAACTTTTCCTTATGAAATTTCCTTTAGATTTAGAATGTTAACGTTCTGTATTAAATGACGGACGTGATAACCAAATGCTTAATTACTTCTCGAGTTGTGAATAAAACGCATCCTCACCTCGAGTGTGATGTTAAAAGGTTGTTAAATAAGGTTGTTAAAAGGTTGAGTGTGATGGCTCTGAAATTCTAGGGGTTCCAAGCGCTTGGCTTCATGAAAACGAACACGGTGATTAACTGGCACGAATTATCTTCCAAAGAGCTGGGGTGCGAGTGTAGCAAATCGTCGACCAGATGTTGAAACTATGTTTAACTCGTGTTCATTCGCTGCGAGAATATTATTATTTATGATCCGCCACTTGAGCTTTATCTCGCTCACCGCCACGTCTAACCGCAAGTTTCCAGCGATCTGCATTTTCGATTAATAACCGGCGACTTAAGAGCCACTTTAACGCTCCGCAAATTTGACAATCCCCTTGAGACGATCTTAGCTCATAGTTCGAAATCCTAAGTCTACCTCTCGGGTTATAATGTGATGGATTCAGACAAAACACTCCTTAAGGTGAAAAAATAAATATAAAAATGAGGTAACCATATACTCTGTGCGAGGAATTACGTTTGTATCATTTGTCGCAAAGCACACCAAAAATTCTAAAAACTGACCCTCTCCTAACATTTTACAGTAAGAGGACCGTAAGTTGAGAATTTGCAAAACGCGGATACAGTTCGCCCGCGCTGTTGCCACTTTTAGAAATGATTAAATATCTGTTTGAATTTGAACGCTCTCTCTCCTCAGTTTGGCACCGAGACCAGCTAAAGTTCGTGTTTTAACACTAATTTAAATTAACCGACTTGTCAAAATAATATCAAAATATTATGAAACCTAAGTAAGTAAATATATCAATTGCATACTGAGGGCGTATAACGTCAATTTAACTACGATTCGTTTAATTATGTAAATGAGAGTCTCTCATCGCAATAATTCTGAACGAAAGTTTAAAAAAAGGAAAGTTTTTGGCAAATTTGATCAATTTTTAATTAATTTCTAATCAATTTCTAATTTAAATTAACCGAATTGTCAAAATAATATAAAAATAATATGAAACCTAAGTAAATAAATAAATAGCATACTGAGGACGTATGACGTTAATTTAACTACGATTCGTTTAATTATGTAAATGAGAGTCTCTCATCGCAATAATTCTGAACGAAAGTTTAAAAAAAGGAAAGTTTTTGGCAAATTTGATCAATTTTTATACTTGTTTATCCAGGCCTTTCGTAACGACCCCAAACGACGTCACCGTCAGCAATCGATTCGGGAGCGTGGCACATTCGCGTATTGTGTGGCAGAGGCGGGGTAGTAGGCCGCGGCCGCACAGTGGATCGAGTCAATTAGAGAGGTCGGACCTGAAATTTGTGACTAAAACCGCAAATTTTAATGTTAATTTCGTCACATTTTGTCACATTATTCGTCGGCCTCCTGTGGTGTAGTGGTTGTAACGCTAGCTCTATGATCGAGAGGTCCCGGGTTCGAATCCCGACCAGGCGACCCGAGTTTGATTGTCTCAAACAATGGTTGCCTGGGACTGGTTGTTCAGTAGGGGCAAGAGAGGGGCCGGGACTAATAAGCCCGAGATTAGCCCTTGTGGGCTACTTGAAGTGGTAAAAAAAAAAAAAAAAAAAAAAAAAAAAAACTTTAAGTTGTCCCCCTCTTAAAAGACATTCTCGCGAAAAAACGAATAGAACCGATTTTACAATTTCAAAGTTGTGTGTAAACGAAGTTACGAGCGTTTAAAATTGCCAAAGTTTGTCCAACCTAGAGTCCCTTTAAAAAGAGAGTTAGGACAACGGGGCTCATGGATGTCACAAACGGGAAAAAAGATTACACAAATCGGAAGTTTTTTGTAATCTTTGATGAACCACTTCCCGAATTCCTGTCTCCGTTCCCCCTTTCATTCCATTTGTTCCTTGCCATACCCCCGATTCCCCGGTCCATTCCAGTCTATAATCTTTGCAGTCGGTGAAAATGTAATCTTCATTCCCGTTTGTGACACTGCGAAGGCCTAAAATACGGGAACCAATCAGAAATGGATTCACATCGCCTTTCTCTCAGTATGAAGGGAATCTAGTCCAACCCATCCTATCGACTCGATCCACTGTAGGCCGATGCGAGTGCGGAATGCGGAATGCGGATGCTCCCAGTGATAAGCTGGATCCTCGGAATGGAAATGCTGATTGATGGCTCGGCTGGCCGGCCTACTGGAACAGAAAATAACGCGGGAAAATGCTTTGATTAATGTCGTTCCCCGGTTACGACTCGTCTGCTCCCGGGGCTCATTTGTTCGACCGTCGATTCTGGTCGGCCCGCCCCCGACTCCTGATCCCCGATTGGCGCCCCCCCCCCATTCATCCCCATACGAGTCAATTGATTCCGCGCCCTTTGCTCCCCGTAATTTTGTAAGACTTACGTATACCTGGTATACGGAACCTGGTATACGGCCCGTTATGAGCGCCGGGGGAACGTGCTTGGAGCGCCCGAAATAAATAATGAAACAAAGCTGTGCCCTTAACTCTCAAGCACGGGAGGGGGGGGAGGTGCGCGCTGACCACGCTAAGCACCGAGATAGGGCGCATTAGTGCTCCGATATAGGATGGGTTTAGCCGTTCTCGCGATTACTTGAGGTTATGTCTTTATTTACTTTTCATACAATACTAGGGAGCTTGTCCCCTGGCCGCCTCGTGATCCAACCCCCAGGCACTTTGAGCTTTTATTATGTAAGAAAAATGAATTGATAAATAAAAAGTTACTAGTCAAATTAATTATGAATCACATTATTCGAATCATTTCCTCCTTGTTTTGAATGTTTATACTATTTTTTATGTATATTCGGATAATGTGACTTAAAGGCTGAGAAAGTATTGATATATGAAAGCCAACTAGATCAAAACTTTGACCCTGCAGTTTATTAATCGTCATCGCAAATGCCAGAGAATGGAGAACTGAGTAAACACGGCTGATTTCTGCTATATCCTACTTGAGAAAAGTATTTACTTATGTTTTACACGTATTTCAAGAAACTCTAAGCCACTTTTTTGCCGTAAGCGATAGACACAGCGGCTCACTTGCGAATGAAGCTCCGTGAAATTTTGGACCCCTGTTAAAAATTGGCAGTAGAACGTGTGTTCCAAAATACTATAGACCTATAGTCTTTCATAGCCGATGGCAATTAAGCAACAGCCAGACTATAAAGTATATGCTAAACGTTAATAAATACCGATACTAGGACTTAGATAGTTTTTGGACTACCGCTCTCGTTTTGTGCCGTAGTATCTTGATTTATTTTGCGAGGAAAGCTCCGTACTTTTGAAGGATGCCTGTCATGTTGGAACGCCTTAAATTTCTTATGATACTGTGCAATACATCTGGTGTGGAATAGTTACTTTAGACGCCGTGGCACGCTGCGGCGCGGCGGGCGGGCAGAGAGCGCGAAACGCGCATTGGTGCCTACAAACCCAACAGGGATACTTCACGCATTGCGCAATGCGTGAAGTATCCCTGTTAGGTTTGTAGGCGCCAGTGCGTCGCCGCGCAATGCGTGAAGTAACCCTGTTAGGTTTGGAGGCGCCAGTGCGTCGCCGCGCAATGCGTGAAGTATCCCTGTTAGGTTTGTAGGCGCCAATTCATCGCCGCTCCTCTTTGTGTTAGGCTCTAATATCTAATCTCGCGGAGTCAGCGTTTTTCAACTCATGATTTTGAAATGTTTGCATACTCTGTATGGACCATCTCATTTTAAGTGATGGAAAAAAACATGTTTTAAAGGAAAATATAATGTGTGTTTTGTAAATATTAAGGTAGTTCCGTATCAAACTTAATGATTTTCAAGGCACACGAATTTCTACACAATTTCTTATAGCCTTTTATAGCCAATAGTGATAAAGTGTAAAGCCCGGCGATAGGAACTATAGCCCGACTGTATACTTCTTTATAACTTCGTATAGCCCGGCTATATGATTTGCTCCGCTTTCTACAGCCATGCTATATGATTTTCAATAGCCTTCTTTAGTCTTCTATAAGAACTCCTATGGTATTTTGAAACGCAGCTCGTATAGCCAATTTTTACCAGGGACCTGTGCGGAGAGGAGGTGGGTTCAGAAAAACCCACGTTTCTAGAGTTTTATGAAACCAAATTAAAAAATCTATAGCGCGTTAGAGAGCTGAAAGTAGTGGATTTTCAACGCTTTTCACAAAGTTTCTTTACCTACCTTAGTTAAGGAGATATTGAACGGGTGCACTTGCTTTCTAGACGACCCTCGTATATAATATATACATACGGGAGGTTAGTGTTTTTCAATCTAATAGTACAGATAAACTGAGAGAGCCGGCATAAAATAAGCGGAAAAACTCACTTTGATGTAAACGGTGAGTAATGAAAACCTTCTAAAGGATTAGGAATTCCTCGCTTTCTTTGGGGAAAATAGCCAGAAGAATTTTGCTTCTTCAAGTAATATAACATTTTTAGGGTCATTACGATATCTTTGTCTGCGCTTTCTGCTTTTCTGCGAAACAAGTTTATCAACCGATGAATTTAGCAACATTGCTACTTTACGAGAATTCTGCTTCATGCCGGCTTCTAATACAATTTCAAAGTAGCAAGATAAGCAAATTTTACCGAAATCATCTCTCAAAAGACGTACTAACCATTGAACGATTTACTAATCGAATGTAAGACGTCGTACCAAGAGATGGGGGAAGAGAGAGAAAATGCGCACTACAAGAGAGGAAAAGAGGGAGCAAGAAAACTCTCCGGAGGGTCTTTGTTGGGACCTGTGACCTTTATTTTCGTAATCTCTCGAAAGGGGGAGAATGGATTCACATTGAAGCGCACAAAAGGCTAAACGCATTTTTTCCAGGATTCTGAATTGGAAGTTTGCGTCGAAAGAAATTGTTTAAAACTTAAAATAAGTAAAAGTCTAAAAAATGAAGTATTTTCGTCAAGTATTGAATGGTGATTTATCATTGAAATATAAGATACCTATAGGGAAA
Organism: Bemisia tabaci; assembly: GCF_001854935.1. Lineage (NCBI taxonomy): Eukaryota > Metazoa > Arthropoda > Insecta > Hemiptera > Aleyrodidae > Bemisia > Bemisia tabaci. Next base: position 8,346,507 of record NW_017549038.1, read on the forward strand.
ATTTCAATTGTTTCTTCTTGCCATTGTCAGTACAAACTCAATTGCATGTGAATTTTTAATTTTAAATCAATTTTTTTAATTTTTAAATAAAATCAAATAAAAATATTTACAGACACCTACGGTCAAATGTGAATTAAAATAATACCAATCAGGCAAGAAAAGTTCCGGATCGATTAAGACAATCTAGACATCATATATAATTTACTCGTTTAAGTTAGGTAGGTATGAAATTTAAAAGTCTCTCACCGAAATTTTTTTCTCCCATTATTGTTTCGGGTCTGATACATTTTCCTCTTACCTGTTTAAAATTTTCTTTTAACCTGGAGAAGAAGAAAGTTAAATTAAAACCCACTTTTAAGCGGTGTGATCAGGGTTGATTCGTGGCAGGAGGCTACGGTCAAGCTTTCTTCATGGCGCGGAGGAAGGGGAGGAGGGAGAAAATGGTAGTTTGTAATGTTCAAAGGGTGAAAACTTCCTAATTATTGCAAAAAAAAATGATTTGTTTAAGGCAGACTGCTTTTGAGAAAGAAGTTTTAATTCTCCGGATATCCCGATGGTTACCCTTTTTTTGGCTGAGGAGCTTTATTAGTCGATAAAAGAGAAATTTTTTTCATCGGTATTGTAGTATATATATTCTATTACCACCTCTGTTAATTGTAATATTCATATGAATTAATTTCTCTGGAAATTTTAATTTGTCCAGTAAAGATCACGCAGTTGCCCCGTGTGCGGAAGGCGAGGCTTGATCATACATTTGTCTTTAAATGAGCCCAAAATGGATGTGTCACACAATCAATTTATTTCCTCGGTCGGGCGGCGGGCGACAGGCCCTGGGCATCCCTGCCGGACACTGACCCTCCCTCAGTCCCTCCGTTGATTGCAATTTTTCCCCATCCGGCCAAAGCAGTCGAAAAATGATACACGAGAAGAACAGTCCTTTTAGTAGAATCACTTCTCTATAGAGCAAAATATTTGCTTTTTCTTGCGTATCTCCTCGTCACGCTTCTTTTCCGTAAAAAAAGATTCAGGGCAAAGGCGTGTTTTGTCAGTATATGGTTTAGTTTTCATTGAAGTTGATACATCAGAATACGCCATTCTGACATTGAATCAAGCAGATTTCATGTTGAAATTTGGACTAGTTTTAACGAATTTTAAATCGATTTAATCAAACTTTGGTTTGAAATTCATATTCCTCGTTGTTGACGAAATCAAAAAATAAAACCAAGAAAACGATAATTTTACCTTGCTTTTTTCCCCGATTACGTTGATTTTTTAGACTTAGACGATAGCTATTTCGATCTCTTTACGATCATCATCAGGTCACTACACTAAAACTTGGATGTGCGACATCCGTAAAACGAACATTCCATGGTAAAACACTGATATTAAAAAGTTTTTAAAAAATATTTGTAGGCCCTGAAGCTAGAACCAACTTTTATGAGTAAATCAAGTATTATATCGCATTGGTTATTCTTGGATTGGATTTCTTAATTTCATGAATACGTAAGGTTATTCATTCCAAGCATGTTTCATTATTATTTTTAGGAATGAGGTGTACTGTACAACATAAATAATCAAGCCCCTTGAATTTCTTTGAGATTTTTTTGTCCAAAATTTGTAGACAAATTTATCCCTGGCTGGGCTCAAAAATCACGATTGAAATTATTATTTAAGCCCCTATTTTTTCGTTCATTCCGCAAATTGAACGCACTCCTTTCCATCGAAATTTAACCTTGACGCATAAAAAAAAAAAAAAAAAAAAAATTGCTCGTATACAAGTACCAGAACTGGACCGAGTTTAATAACAGAAAGGAACCAAGCCACATCAGCTATTGCCGAGTTTAACTGAGCAATTAAATTTTTTAAGAGAGAACGTTTGTTCGGATTTCTTTGAAAATTTTAAGAACTTTGCTTCGTATACCATGGATAATTTTCACTGAAATTTGCACGAAAATCCACACAACCGTGTTCATGTAAAAAATTAAAAATTGCTCAATTAAATTTGGCAATGGCTGATGTGGCTTGGTTCCTTCCTGTTTAACGCGATCCAAGTAATCCATGAAAAAACTCATCAGAGATTTTAATTAAATGGCCGAGAACCGATGCAAATTTACTTGTGGTCATTTTTTTCTTAACAGATGGATGGTCTCCGTGAAATTAAATTTCTAATTTTCATGTGCACATGTGCGCAAAACAAGGAACATAACGTTTTATACGTATAATTAAGAACGACACAGAAAATTTACTGCGATGACCTTGGTTTTTGTTCGATTGCGTCTCTACAGTCGAATTTTGAGCTAGTCACCTCCTTTTCCTCCGATATTTCCTCGAGTGCCGGTCCTTAACTCGAACTAAGAACGCTTTTACGTAGGCGCACTTTAAGAATCGCTCTCCCTCGCCCAATACCCCACTCATGTTCCCCCATCACCGGTCAAGCTTGGAAAAATCCAAAACCACTGGAGCCTGCGGCGAGGCAGCCGGACGTCCGGGAAAATTTGCTTATTTTACATTCGCTCTCGTGAAAAGAAAAACTTGAAATTCCCGGAAAAAGGCTAAATTGGTCCGGAGCGCGAGGCTTGATGGATAGCTCGGTCCCAAAGCGAAGTGAAGGCTCCTTAATTTAGATGTCTACTAGTAGTCGTCCACCCTTAGTGGGGTGAGCTTGGCACTAAAGAGCAGTGGCAGGGGGAAAGAACTTATTTCCTATCATAATTTCAAATAGGATCCATTTTTCTGTGTACGTAGGCGGATGCCTCAGTCGCATTTGACTTTGCCTTGATCTTCTAGAGCCCGTCAGAGGCGAGAAACAACAGAAATCGAATAAAAAAAAGAACGGACATCAAAGACCTGCAGTCCATAGAAAGGAAACAAAGATCCCGAAGAGAGGCGAACCGCGGAAAGGTTTCAATCAGTAAACGGTTCCGTCTCGATTCGAGAGTGTATTCTTTTTGTTCCGTCTACTTTGTTGTTTACTTTGTCTCAACGTTATTCTAGAGGCTCTTCAATTTCGTTTTTTACCAACTGAGCGCATAGGTTATTATACAAAGAGAGGTAGTCACGTAACTTGGGCCTCTTGCTGTTGTTGTTTTCTTCTTGCTCGCTCATCGCCGAAAGGAAACAAGTTCGTTGGTATGCCCCGGGTTTCAATTATTTTAGGTACCTGATGTCCTTCTGCAGTATAGCTGACCTCGGGGCCACCACTATTTTCGCCGTAGATTGCAATGGAACGATCGATATATCCCTATTAGAAAATATGGTGAACGCCCGCTCGTTGCGAACGCCCTGTGAATCGATCATTTTTCATAGGTTAAAACGGCAGATCACTCGATATATCGCAAAGCTCGCGACGCCACTGATAGATTGATGAGTAACATGTCGAGCAATTCGTAAAAAAAATACGATCCGGTGTCTCCTAATCAATGAGTAGTCAATGGTTATGACTTGTATCACTGAACAATGAGGAGGTTGCAACCAGAAAGCACTGCTCATTTTAAGACCTTAAAAGCCTACTCTTAACCCTCTTTACCCAGGCTTTGAAGGTGATGAAAAAATGAGAAGGTATACGGACAATCTGCTGGAGACAACTGAATGGATTTTTTTTTTGTTTATTTTTTATTTTTTTTTTTTGTAGAAAAATTGGTATTCTAAAATTTCCAAAATCAAGTATAATGCTAGAGACGTGAGGAAGGCCGAAGATGTAGTCGATAACCCTAGAGAAATGCGTAATCTTTGCGACGAGACCGACCTCAGCCATGGCTAAGGGTAGCATAGTTTTATAGCTGAGGGGAAAATTTTGAATCCTAGAAACAAAATCTCGTCGTCTATTAGAGGTGCTTCAAAGGGACCGCTACAGGCAAACATTATCCACGGCTTGTTTCCAGCAGATGAGTATTTGTCACCAAAACGGTTCAAATACATCGAAAAAGAAGCCTCGAGGGTTCCAACCACGAGCACACAAATATATTCGTTATAAAACTTTAATGTTAATGAGATATTCCGTCTCCGGGTCGAAGTTTATTCATAATTCCGCTCCCGATGCAAAGTGAAAACCACGATTTCGCTCGTTCCTCAAACGTTTTCCGGCCGGAGTTACTGAACTCATCACGGAAAGGAGAGGGGCGGGAACGGGTGGGGTGGAAAAAAAATGAAATTTAATATTTGGATTTTAATGTTTGTCCTACGCTCGGCATTCATGCTGGAGGAGATAAAAGAGTGACGTAATGTCGGTGGCAGTAAAAGTCCATTCCAGTTAGGAGCGATGATGCTATCAGCTCCGGATCCGAACGCCGGAGGCTCCCAATAAAAAAAGAGGAAAAAGTCTGCGTCATTGCGTCGGTCCTTGGTTCTCGGTCCCCGGTGGTGCTGGCTCATGATCCGTCTCATCATCTCGCAACGTCCAACTGGAATCGCGACACGATCCCGCGGATACAGCCCACCACGCAACGTTGCCGCTTTGTGCTCAGAGACATGAAGACGGGAGTGCTCGTACCTAATGCCGCAATCACACGCTGAATTTAGCAGCTGAATGTGGAAGTCAACAGTCATCGCTCAACGGCTGAAATTTAGCAAATTCGACTTATTTTCATCCAGATATGTATCAAATCTACTCGAATAGTTCAGACAAATTCAACATTAGTCCGATGGTTGCTGAGAATCGTTGCTGAATTTTGCGCGTCACGGGTAAAATTCAGGCATCGGGCCGATGACTTCCACATTCAAGCCACATTCAGCTCCCACATTCAGCGTGTGATTGCGGCATAAAAGCACGGGGAAGAAGTGAAGCCATTCGGGCGATGTGAGTCCATGCGCGGGAAACGATTTGATTTGAACTTGTCCTCTTCATTTTTCCATGTTTCTTCTTCGAATCTTATTTTAAATGCCTAAAACGAACAGATAACTAAAGTTGGGATTGTGAATATTTATGAAAAACCTATTTTGGCCTGGTATCAAGCGCAAGAATCTTACAGAGATCTCAGCTAAAGTTGCTGTGAATCCATGCGCAGGAAACGAAATTTGATTTGAATTTATTCTCTTGATTTTTCCACATTTCTTCTTCTAATCTCGTTTTACTTGCATAAAAAGAACGAATAAATAAACAGCTCTTCAATACGACTCGTCGTGATGGTAAACAAAGTCTTGAATGCATCTATTCGTACTCGATGGATATCTCGGTTGCATACGCGATCATTTGAAGGCGTTCGGGTTGCCTTTGCTATCGCAGCAATATTTGAGACGCGACACACTTGATTTCAACGGTATTTCAAATTTTCCAACAGGAATAGTCGTTGTCAGCAAAGCAAGCTTTATGTCACATGCATCTTACATTGTATAAAATTCCAAGTTTAAGAAATAGCATTTGGAAATGAGAAAAAGTTAAGGCAAATCTATTAGTATATGGTAAACGATTCAGGATAAGACGGGTTGACAGTTAGAGCCTTTTACAGGGAACAACGAAACTTTAGAAAATAAAATTCAATCAGAGCAATATTTAATAAACGGATGTTTCATCATATTTTCATCCCGTTTATCTACATGAAATGGCAATTTTCTAATCGACACTAATTTTAGAGCGTGTTTTTTGGGACTGGGCGGTTTTTTTTTTCTGTCACATACATCTATCAATAAAAAAACCGAGTAATTTACGTCGGTTTTAAGTTTCCATCCACTTTTGGATTGCTCGTATACTTTTAAAATCAAGGAAACTCAAGCTTTAAAAAAGTGCAAAGGGCAGGAAGGGTGCAGCTAAACGCATGTATCAAATAAAAAGGTTCCGCAAAGTCATAAACGAGCGAGCGAGGGAAGAGAAGTAATGGCTCCCCACAATTTGCGTTATTATTCATCTCTCACTAAATGGTGCTTATCCCGTTTGAACGACCAGTCAAGCCGATGGTTTCAATTATTAATTCTCAATTAAATGAAATAAGCACAGGCTTACGGTGCGCCTAATAGAGTGAAGTGGTCGCAAAAACAGGAGATAATCCTCTCCAAATACTGCACTTGAATAATGACAATCTTTAGATCCTGGATAATCGTTGGAAGTGTTCCAAAGTTGAGCTTGAATGCTTCCACCTATTTCGTTGGTGCGATTCAGCAAACTTTCACTTTAATTTTGGCTCCATCTTCCGTTAACTTCACATCACCGAGTGTAAAAAATACAAAAGGCAAAGTTAAATTGTTCCTTGGCTTAGTCGCGTTCGAAGGAGGTCTTCCAGTTAGCGCTAAAAGTTTTTTGGACTCATAATATGCAAAAAATAAAATGAATAATAAATGGAAAAACCGACTTATCTATATTACAGCGTTTGAAATTCTCATCTCCTATTCCAATTTTTTGGAAGGAAACGAACCAACATTTCCGCTTGAAATTTTGTGGAAATACCTTCCATAGGACCAAGAAGAATTGGAAAAACTTTCGAGTGGGGATGTTGCTCGCTTTCCTTCATTGTTCGAAACTCATAGGCGCCAACGCGCCAAGTGCGCCTAAAAAATCGGTCATGGCACCTAAAAAATGAAGGCTCTGCGCCAACGTGGCCCCTAAAAATTGCCCCCTAAAAATCTGGATTTTCATAGGGGTCACATAACGAAAGAAAAACGAATCTATTTGAATTAAAAAAAACTCAGAATTTTCAGCACTACAAGTGAAAGCTTTTTCCATTCTTCACGATTCCATTCTTAGTGCTTTTGTCTTCCCAAGTTATAGCTACTCTCTAGTTCTGTTGTTACGAAAACATCTTGCGTCTAACTTTTCACTAAATGCGCCGTAGTATAGAGGCAAGAGGTCAATTTTGACTTCTAAAAAATCTTCAATGGCGCCTAAAAATCGGGCTTGATGCGCCACCTGGCTCCTAAAACTCAACAATGAGTTTCGACCACTGGTTTCCTTCCATAAAAATCAAAAGAGGGGAGGTGAGATTTTGAAACACTGCAATGCAGATGTGCCTGTTTTGCGGCTCCAGCCGGGTCACTTGAGACTGAAACCGAAGCTGAAACCTGACATTGCCCGTGGGCGACCCACTGGGCGACGTTTTGTAGCGACGGACGCTTGGACGACGCGGACTCATTTCCTGCTTCGCCCCATTAAAATAATTTCGTCCCGGCTGACATAAAACCAAATATGTATTTCCAATGCCGAGCCACTACCCTCCTCCACGCCGTCCATCATGTCCGCCTCGGGCAGCGCACGGTCATTAGTCACCAGTGGCGTGGCGTGATTTGCGATACATCGATTGGTCTGTCATTCAAACCTATGGCGAAGGATCGATTAACAGGGTGTTCGCGACGAACGCCTCAATGATCGATTCTTACCATAGCTTCAAATGGGAAAAAATCGATAGTGGATCATCCATGCCTCGCCACTGTTAGTCACGGAAGATAGACCATCGATTCCTGAGCATTGCTCGATGATTCGCACGGCCCCATTCGGTCACTGTGCCAAGCTCCTCGGCTCCACGCACTTTTAAAAACATCGCATCGATACCCTGATATCCGAATGGAAACACAGAAAATATTACCAATCCTGCATTACATTAAAGGAATAAATCGTACAAAAATGTACGGAAAACATGAAATCGCTAATTTCATAATTGTGTAGTTAAAATAAGTGCCCGACATGTTTCAATGTAGATTAAGCAATATAAAAATGCTAATTTAACTACCCCCGTGGTTAAACTAGCTTTCCACTTTAGTAAAATGTAAATTTAAAACATGTCGGACATATTTTATAACACTTTAATGATTTAATCTTCAATTCATTTTCCCGTGTGCAAGAGTCAAAATTAATAATTAAAAGTTGATTTTGATTAACTGAGCAATTGTGACCAATCGTCTTTTTTATCATATGAATACATTTTACAAAGATGAAAAAATAAAACTTTAAATATTCTTTTAAATTTAAATGCTGACTAGTTCGAAATACCAAATAATATAATTCTAGTTGACAGGCTCTCTTTACCATACTAGGGGGATATGCTGTCCAGTATTCTGTAACCTGTATCACCGACGCTTCAAGTGATACCACTATTCGACCACCGGTGTGTACAAAAGTATCACGCTAAATTGAAGGCGTTTTACTTACCTGCCTTGCTACGAGGCGAGGCCAAGACCTACTTTAACTTGAGGACAGTTTCGTATTCACAGCTTTGTGGATGTTTTCGTATTCTACTACTACTACTCTTTTGTAAATTGAAATCCTAATTCCATTCAAAAAACTTAATAAAATAGTGACAGCTTTAAAATAATTGTTTATCTGCAGTCTTTCCTCTTCGGTATTTAACGTTAATTATTTCACCATGCGTTGTGTAAATAGACCGCGTTAAGCAGAAAGGAACCAAGTCACATCAGCTATTGCCAAATTTAACTGAGCTATTTAATTTTTTTCGAAAGAACGTTAGTGCGGATTTTTTAAAAACATTTCTAAGGAAGTTGCCTTGTGCAATTATGCAGAACATTTACTGAAATCTACAAAAAAAAAAAAAAATAAAAAAAAAAATAAAAACGCACAGTCGTTTTCTTGTAAAAAATTAAATTGCCCTATTAACAGTGACAATAGCTGATGTGGCTTGGTTCCTTTCTGCTTAACGCAGTCCAAATGCAAAATGCAATGCAAATGCTTGGCAGTCTGGGTGCGCAAAAGAAGAAGCCTAGATGAATAAAGTATTTGCTCAATCTATGCAGGCACGCGATAAAGTGAACAAAGAATGTTTCTCAGGAACATAATTAACTGACTGGATTTTGAGCTAGCCTAGCCCAAGGTTCCAAGGAACCAGATTATTTTTGCTTTCATACAGCAGCCCGGAGCCCGGGCGAGCTCGTTACAGATAAGGCAACCGCAAAGCTGACAAAATTAATTTTCTAAATCGGAGGAGCCAGCGGCCACGCTGCGGAAAACACAGCTAAGTGCGAGTTAATATGCGCGAGGAAAGTCGCATCGTAATATTTCCGAGGAGCTTTACATCCCATTCCCGGCTTAAGCTTTCTCCGGTGAAAACACAACCGTTTTCGTTTGCTCTCATATTTCTCCATGCTCCTCCTTTCGCCGAAAGCTTTTTTTTTCCTTGGCTGTCCTAGTCACCCTTCATGGGAGCTGCTTTTTCAAAGGGTTGTACGTACATCGATGACTGAAATCGAAAAATTGTGAAAAGTACCTGTTTAATTTTTTTATTGCGATTTATATTTTTAAAAGAAAACTAACTGGAGTATCTCTTGTAATTTTTCTCTGAATATTTTTGAATGAAAGAAGGACTTTCACAAGAAAATCTCAGCGTGTTAGTTATCTTGGAAAAAGGAGAAAAAAGGCGATTTGCGATGTTGAACTTAAATCTATACACATTTCTCTTCCAGTCTTCAATATCAAATTTACTTCGTCCATTTTTTGTTTTTTGCACTTTTTACTGCATCATCTTTTAGCATAGCCCCTTAAATTTTAGGAGAACGATCTAACTTCAAATTCTTTTGACGAGAAAAGTCGGGAAAAACAACCTGTGACAATCAGCTAACTACTTTTGTTTCTCATGTAATTGTAATAGATACGTAAAAGTGTCGCTTATTAAAAAAAAAAATAATTCCAAGTTCAAAATAATACATTTTGTGCAAGATAAAACAACAAATTGTTGCTGCTTGGAAAAAGACGTAATAATTAAGGTTGGTGCCCCAATAAGTAACCTAATAAGCAAATAAAGTAGGTGAAACATTTTATATCTTTCCGGGTATGTGAATCGTCATGTGCACTTCTTGGTCTAATACGTTTCATCGTCATCGATTTGATATATTTTTTGCTATTTTTGTAGTAGTGGTGCGCGCATTTGAGTGTGATTGCGAGGCATCAGATCCCTCAAGTAAACCCTCAAAATGCCAACTTGTACGTCGATCCGTGCCGACTACAGGTTACGTCAACCTTGAAATATCTGGTTTTAAAAAAGAGTCCAAAACCTATGAACGATTTAGAAATCAATCAAATCTGTAAATGAAAAATTGGTAACCACATGCGTATTCACCAATCAGTGTTAAAAAAATGAAAAACCTTTTACACAGCTATCTGTGAATAAAACATAAAAGTCTGCAGCTTGAATGCAACTTCGTTTTTAATACAAAGTACCCTTCTGGTTTGAGATCCATTCTTCTGGCAGACTGCCAGTCTAGTATTTTAGCTACACGGGATCCGCACACTCTTAATTATGTCTCCTAAGTAGGGATACGTGGTGTCCACTGAGCGTGAGATTAATCAAGGGCGGTCCGCGGTTGCCATATTGAGTCCAAGAACTAGTTGTTTTCGTCAGGTCCGGAAAAATATGTGTCTATATACTGCAGCAAAATACTCCCGTTCAAATTTTATACTTTCAAAATATCTCCAATGAGGCAAAGCTTTCATGTAAATATATTTAAATAATTGGTTTACCACGTTTGAGGCTCATACATATTAAATTTTGATTTTATACTCTGTAATATATACCCTTTACAAGTGGAAAGAGACCCATTGTTCCTTTTCTTTTGGACACCAAAGCAAATTACTGGAAACTCAAATTCCAATTTCCCGGCCTTTGAGAAAGATATCCTGTAATGTTGTCGGGAGCCTGGAGAGGACGAATAGCAAAACGACACTTAAAGAAGTTTTTAAAATACCTCTAAAAACAATGAAACGTTTCACAGATGTTAGATGGGGAGAAAACTAAAATATTTTAAAGGTATATACAAGATAAGTTACGATGACATTTACTATTTATTTTGTAGGTTTCAAAGTTATTTTTCAATCATTTTAAAAATATTTCTAAAAAATGTATGAAATTTTTTTTTTTAAATTATTCAAAAACAATAATAATTTTTTAAGGTGTTGTAGAAAAAAGCGGTTTCGAACATTCCTGTCAGATATTTTTATTTCAAAGTCAAACTTGAAAAAAAAACAACAATTTTTTAACATTTAAAAAGTTTACTCCTACTTAAAATGCCCAATTTGCTTCCTAGAATTGCGTAAAAACATTTTTTAAATTTTTTCCTCACAAATGGAGAATTTGCATGCAAATGTTTTATTGCTTCATCTGGAAGTGCTTAAAGAGCTGATTTTTTATAATCTTTTTCTGATATGGGAAATAGTATAAAAATATATTTAAAAGTGAAAAAAATGCACCGCCTAGTGACGTCATCTGGCGGCATTTCCCATTTAAACACATGTATTTTAGCAGATTAGATAATTCTGTCATATCTTCTCCAATAATTGTTCAATTCCTGAACTATGGGTATCCTCGTGTTCAGTTCCCTCAGTAGTTTTCACTTAAACACAAAATTCATCAAATTTTAGACACCTGCAATCTCTCTATTGTTTCTTGAAGATGAAGATAAAACGGTCCTAAAACAAACTTACTTTTCGGCGTGTTATGAAGAGACACCGGATGAATCTGGCAACGCCGCAAGGACAGGGACCAGGAGAGGGACCGAGAGCGTTTAGGGATTGAAGCTTACTTCTTAATCAATCATCTAACTGGCGTTTTATCCGATGACGATTATTCTGCCAGAAACAGTCGCCAGTGCTAAAATGCAGTCAGGCGTTAATTAATGTTCGCTCAAGTATGAGTCCAGCCCTACGTTACGTGGTGCGGCCGGCACTCACTGCTTCCCCTCTCGTTCACTATTATCGCCTCCATGCCCCGAATTGTTCGCCCAGTAGCCCCGAAATCCAGGATTGAACTCATTCCTCGTTTTGCCGCTTCCTTCGGGAGCATCCGCAACTTATTGTGTTTAGCGACACTAATGTTAGCGTGGTCGGTATAAAGCCGCCCCAGCGTAGCGTATCGATCCTCATTGGATATGATTCGAGGAATCATTGAGTTCGTATCTAATTGTTATGGAGTCTTTAATTTTACAGTAAATAATACAGAATAATAGAGAAGTTAATATAGAATTTTCAACTTTATGGTGTCGTGGAGACTTTTTAATTTTTTTTCTTCTATCTCTTACAAACATAAGTATATTGATGGGAGAAGGGAGTAAGTTCTAGATACACCTGAGGGGTATGCAAAACTGCTCAAAAATAATAGAGTTAAAACGGGGGAACAGCCATCCGACGTATCAAATCACTCTTCAAACCTGCAAATTAAATAGCCCTCCGGACGGCGGGGCGGAGGGGGGAAAATTAGGCGCTCCATTTCCGCTGAAATGTAAACGGTTCGAGGTGAGGCAATAGGGGTGCGGCGAAAAGGTAGGGCAACAAAGACGCTAATACATCCCCATAAATTAAACTTCCATCCTTCCTTCCGTTCTGTCAATCGAGTCATCACCTCACTTAAGAGTTAATTCATTAGGAGAAGAGGGGCGGGAGAGGAGAGGGGAGGGTGCCGGTGTCTGACGCGGGGCGGCGATCGATGCCTGAGCCTAAAATCCATCATCCAGCAGAACTGTTGCGTCGCGACGAAATTCGTAACATCGGAAAGTTATCGGACCGAGGCGGAAGCTGTCAAAGTGCGGTGGGAGCCTCGTAGTTAGCATGCCTCGCGAGGGGTGTGGGCTCACCACGTGGCACCAACGGATCGGTAAGGGAGAAGCGGTGGAAGTACTAGTTCCCTTTAATGTTTCAATTTAAGCGCTCGGCCAAACTTCAAAAATGCGATTAATTTAAATACTTTCCGAAAACTTCCGGAGCGGGAACTTTGAACCCTCGCCTACAAGCTGATACACAGGATGTCTCTAAAGTAGCAGGCTATGGAATCGTGTAGGAGGGGCACTCGGCTAGTTCCGACTAGAGTTCTTTTATACTGAGAGTTAAGACAACCCCTCCCCCTCATGGAGTCACAAACGGGAATGAAGATGATACAAATTGAAAGTTTTTCGTAATCTTTGATCGGCCCATTCTGAAATTCCTTGCTCCGATCCATCTCCCATTCCATTTGTTCCTTGCCAAACCTGTAATTCCCCGGTCCATTCCAGATTATAATCTTTGCAATTGGTGAAAATGTAATCTTTATCCCCGTTTGTGACACAAGTGAGGCCTAAAATACGGGAACCAATCAGAAATGGATTCACAATGTCTTGATTCTTAGAGAGGGACACTAGTTCCGACTAGAGCCCCTTTATAAAAGGCAATGCGAATCCATTTATGATTGGTCAACTTTTTTTGTTGCATTTTGCCACGTGGCTAAATAAACTGTGGCTAAATGAAACGTAATCCTTCACCTCTATGTTATTTTTTAGAAGAGAACAAATTGACATCATTCTTTGAAATTTTTGCAGAATTTTCTTCGCACAGAGAAGAAAAATCACGGCAGTTTTAAAGAATTGCAGTTGAGTAGTTTTCCGTTTTAAAAATAAAGTATGACAGGAAGTTTGCAACGTCGAAAACCGAGTTATGCAATTGCCGACTTACACCATCGATATATGTGAAGACGAATTGGTATAATTTCAACAATATTTCCCTTGTTTTTCCGGGATAATCGATACGTCATGTTCATGAAGTATCGTTGTAAATTATTTCCACACTCAAAATAAAAGTAAAATTCGTCATTAGAATTGCTCTGCTACTAGCTTACATTAAAGACAGCTGCTATTCATTCACAAGAAACATGAAAAATGCAACTCCAGTGAGTGCGGTGGCCGGCGAACCGAAACGACGTCACATCGATGTTAGGCGCTGGGATGCAACTATTCTGCCTCGAAGGATGTCCGAGTTGCATACACACAAAAATGAAGGCAGTTTGCGTCGTCCTAAACGCGAGGTGGCAACACAAAAGCTGGCAAGATGTTGCTCCAAAGAGCGATAAGCGTTTCGAGTACCTTACTTGGCACAGTATTCATATCTCTTTCCTTCCCTAACCTCGGAAATATTGAAAAAGTATTGAAGACGCACTCCGTCAACTAGGTGACTGATTGTGAGTGAGCTCTTCTCAAAGTAAAAATGTCGAGGAGGATTCACTTTCTGAACACCCTGTAACATTTAGAGTCAAACTGATCCTGGCCGTGGTATTTTCCTGCTCCGTTACCGATCTTACGTTTTTCTGACGCGACACGATCTCCCTCTTCTTCCTTGTTGGCATCGGGGCTCCGAGGCTTCACAACTATATTCATCAACAAAGGAATCAGATCTTAATCCTCAAAAGTCGCCATCCCGCATACTTTTAATGCTGAAAACTCGACCAATTTCACCCCTTCCTGTCGTGCGACTTATTCCGTGAGTTATTATCCTTTTGATTTTCCTCACGAAGCTCGAACGCTCATCCCGCGAAATATTCCAAGAGTCGTTAACCAAGTTTCCGAGATTTGGTGCCAATTACCTTCCGGCAGAAATGAGACGAAGAGCTTGGAAATTACTCAGGTTAACTTTGATTTATTTCGATTGTTTTTTTTTTTATTCCTTCTACTTTCTCCTCTCTTCAGGAATAAGTCGCACTATAATACGATGAATGAGGAGGATGTAATGGATGAGGGTATTGCTGACTTATGTAACATCCCTTATAATCGCTGTGTTTTCACGTATTTTGGTGACATGAGTTCACCATAAAAAAAATGGAAACCAAGGGAGAGCAACCAAATGTTCAACGCTCCTTGAACTTACGAGCTCATGCATCCTTAGTTCAATATCTGTACGTTGACGATGAACCAAGGTTTTGGTCAAATTCTTTTTTTAAATGCTAATATTACTTCATTTTAAAAACATTATATTTTTCAAACGTGGTAAATATTCGTAAAACATATTCCAAGCGATGGCATCAATATTAATCTCAATGAGCCATACTTGTGTTGAAAGGAACTATAAAAAAATGAAAAAGAGAGAAAAAACCAAGGAGGACGCAATCTTTGGTTTTAACCCACTTTTACATCGATCTTTTACAGTCAAACACGTCCAATTTTGAGCGTTTGGTTGCGAATACACCACGCTGCAGCACAGTAAAAGCACAAAATTTAAAAGGAAAATTAAAAAGATTTGGAAATCATTAAATTAGACACGGAACCACCTTAATATTTTTAAAACACACGCCATATTTTCCTTTAATACATATATCTTCTTTTCATCAATGTAAATGAGACTAATCCGTGCAGAGCGTGCAAATATTTCAAAATCACGAGTTGAAAAACGCTGACTCCGCGAGCGTAAATATTTGAGCCTAACACAGAGCGAAATGCGCACAGGCGACTATGCGACTATGCGCCTACAAACCTAACGGGACACTTCACGCGTTGCGCAATGCGTGAAGTATCCCTGTTAGGTTTGTAGGCGCTCATGCGTGTGTCACGCTGGTCGCCCGCCGCGCCGCGGAGTGCTACGGCGTTTCAAGCAACTATTTCGCAACATAGGTGTTGCAGTTGTTGCACAGTATCATAGGCGCTCCAACATATCAAGAATGACAAGTTTCCTTTAAGGGGACAGAGCTTTCCTTGCAAAATAAATCAAGATACTACGTTACAAAAAGAGAGTGGTAATCTTAAAAACTCACTTAGTCCTACCATCTGTTTTTAACAACGTTTAACTAGCATACTTTTTGAATTTCAATAAGGAACAATGTGACTTGATTTAGACAGAAACATTATTGAATTGCCGTCAAGAAGATTTTATTTTGAATCAGGAATAAAATAGCTGTACGAAAACGGGTTTCTGCTTGATCCAAGTGTCTTTTCTCTTTATTTAAGCATCCTTTTTTCTCTAAACAGGCATTATTTTCTTTATTGATTTATGAGGAATTCTTCTCAGCGGTAAATTTGAGCATATTTCTGCTTGAATGAAGTAACTTTTTCCTTTAATTAAGTTCAAAAATCATGCTAAACGTCACTGGATCTGATACTTGGACTTAGCAAGTTTTTCGGCTACAGCTCCCTTTTTTTCGTCGTCACTCGATTTAATTTGCGAGGGAACTTTGTTCTTTTGAAAGATGCCATCAACCATGATACGTTGGAGTACCTTAAATCTTGTATGATACTGTGCAACACCTTCATGGCAAAATAGTAGTTCGAGGCTCCGAGGCACGCCGGCGCTGTCGCGAAGTTATCGTACACAGGAAAAATCTAAGAGCCTTCAGCTGAGGAAAATCAAAAGGTTCATCCGATTCAGGTATAAGAGGATGGGATTTTCTTGAAAGATAATTAAGTCCTGTTGCACCAAAGAGGTGTCTTCTTAGTGAATTTTCCCTTATGGAATTGACGCCAAAATTCTCAATTATATATTTGTTTCTGTTTGGCCAACCAAACAAACAAAAAACGAGCAAACCCTCATTCTTCCAAGATATTATACATTTCATCCAAAAACGTCGTGAGCAAATGTTGTTTGTATTTACATGTTGACCAATTAACTTTGGGTGTCAATAATTGGTAAGTGGACCAAAACCCCCCTCCCGAAAAAACGCGTGGACTTAAACTACTGGAAAAAACAAGTGTTCGGACAAAAAATCGTTGACGAAATGTCCTATAAACTCCAAAGCGCTTCGCGCTTCAGGCGCTAATCGTTGCGCGTTACTCTCATAATTATGTATTGTAGAGTAAGATTTGGTGTTGTTCTGAGAACTTTTTCAATGTAATATAAAATAAGTCATTGAAGAAATAAGGATTAAGCTTCGTCATGAGAAGGAAGTCTGCAATTTTTCTCTCATCCAGAACTGATTTTAAAAGCAGGAAAAATAGGGCAAATGCACTATGATTTAGATTATAGCTCTCGAAGAGCATTCCGGCAATCAACCAGATAATTATCGATGAAAAATTTTACCACAAAAGGAAATTACTCAGGTTAACTTCGATTTATTTCGATTGTTTTTTTATATTCCGTCTACTTTCTCCTCTCGTCAGGAATAAGTCGCACTATAATACGATGAATGAGAAGGATGTAATAGATGAGGCTATTGCTGACTTATGTAACATCCCTTATAATTGCTGTATTTTGGCTACATGTATTTTGGTGACATAAGTATGGTGTGAGTATGAGTTTGGTGACATTTTCTTTCATTGTAGCCAGTGGCAAGGCATGGATGATCGAGTATCGATATTTCCCCATTTGAAGCTATGGTAAAGAATATATTATTAAGTGATCGCTGCGAACACCCTGTTAGTCGATATTTTGCCGTAGGTTTAAATGGTAGATCAATCGATTTATCGCGAAGTACGCTACGCTACTGATTGAAGCAGTCTCGGCACAGGATCCATTCCTATTCATCCAACCACATCTAACCATCGTACATTTACACCAACCCGCCTCGTATCAATGAATTAACCCTAGCGCAGAGTTCGAGTCCTTATCCGCAAAGTAATAGGATTATGCAGTGCGGGGAAGCACGCTAATTTCACCCGCGAAGTCAACTCGTCGGGGGTAAATTTTCAAGGGAATTTAATTATAGTTCAGATACTCTTTATTTATGTCACTGCACATATTCATGAAGCGTGACGGTTCAAGTTCCGAGTAGTCGCTACTTAATTTCACCGGTTGCTAAAAGCTGCCGGAAGGAGGGGCAAGGCAGGGGGTCAGAGCCTCAGTAAACGTTTCATACGCCTCACAATAAAGATAGAGACACATGCCCGGCTCAATTTAGGCTGGAAAGCAGCTGAAGAGCCTTTCGCCTCGCTTTGCATTTTCAGCACCTAACCGCGCTGTCGTGCTAAGGCAAACCGCAGTATGAACACTCGGGTGTTGCCAAATTTCCTCCGGTAAAATGTTAAATTTGAAGGATAGTTATGAATACTTCCTCTTGAAATTTTTAGATCATTTAGATCTGGTGGCGAATAAAATTATCCGAAAAATTGGAGGAAACGTATTCACAGATTTCCTTGTAAATTAATGTTATATCAAAGGAAATTTGGCATCGTCTAAAGGCTCATACGGCGTTGTTCCGTAGGACGGGAAGGCGGGGGTGTGAGTCCTCTCAGCCTCGCATGAGCTGTTGCCCTAGCCTATATCCCAGTGGCGTGGCGTGAATGATCGAATATCGATATTTTCTCATTTAAAGCTGTGGTAAAGAATCGATTATCAAGGTGTTCGCTGCGAACACCCTATCTATCGATTCTTTTTCATAGGTTCAAATGGTATATCAATCGATATATCGCAAAGCACGCCACGCCACTGCTACATCCCCTCTCCATCCGCTGCGCTGAATCGAGGCGAAGCCGCTAGTGCCACGACACTCAATTACGCTATAAACGTAAAAAACGTAATAAAGTCCCACGGCGCGGCGCACGTGGGTTTCAGGGGAGCAGCCCCCTCCCCTCGCACCCTCTCGGAGCCCCTCCCACCCCCGCTTTTATTTATCCGGTTATTCCGGGCCATTAGGCGTGCAGATATTCGCTGCACATTTGCGCCGTGCGAGAAAAGCATACATTACACCATTCAAACTCCGCCGCCGGAAGAAAAATTTCGAATCCCTTCCTATTCTGCCGTGCTTAGGAAGAACGCCGTATGAGCCTCCAGGCGTTGCCAAATCTCCTTAGGCAAAACTAAAATTCCCTCGTAAACTTATGAATATTTTCTTTTTGATTTTTTAGATAGGTTTATTCGCAATTTCACCTATAGTTCCTGGAAATTTCTAGGAAAAATATTCATGACTTTCCTAAATAATAAACATTTCATTGAAGTAAATTTGGCAACCCTAGAATGTTCATACGGCGCTCTTCCCCATCACGGCAGTACTTTCCCGGCTGAAGGCCGTATTCGTGTCGTTTCTTAAATAGTCCCTTTCCTTAAGGAAGACCCGTATGATTAACATTGTGTTTAGGAGAGACTCAGGGATACAGTCCAAAATTTCTGTGTTCGGTGTTACTTTGGGTTACTTTTCCTTTAGTCACATCGACACAAAAGACATGATTTTTTAACCCAATTTAGTGTTAAATCGACCCAAACCGTAGGTGTCTCTGAGACACGCAGAGCTTATGTACGCTGTCGTCCTCCCCGTCACTCAGAGATTGTGACGTGCGAGTGACCAACCCATTGGGTTATCATGGTTTTTAAAGGTTTCTGTGAAACTTTTACATCATATCGACGGTGAAATACCAGACCAAGTATCTCGGTTTGCGACGTTGCAGACTTCCTGTCATATCTTATTTTTTAAATAGAAAACCACTGAACTTCAATTCTTGAAAACTTCTTTGATATTTCTCCTCTGTACGTAGATAATTCCGTGAAAACGTCAAGCGATGATACTGATTTGTTTTATTCCTTTAACAGAATAAATTGTGAGCGGAGATTTTTAAACGCTGCAAACGAAATACGTGGTCTGGTAGTTTTTGCGTCGGTATGAGAGGCCTGTACGGAGTTCTCCGATATCTTGATTTTTACCCACGGAAAGGCATGGTTTTATATTTCGAACGGCCACAAATAACTGAAAAGAGCATAGAGCACACAACTTGTCAACATGATCCTCTTTAAATGAAACGTCCAGGATCTCTGTTACACAAAAGTGTGTCATATCGAAAATGGGCCTGTTGCAAACTTTTGCTAGAGCAGAATGAAGAGTTGTTTCCGATAGACAATGCCTCAAAAATCACGATGAGCGCATCGGCAAAGTCTGAAATGCACTCATAAATTCACAATCTGCGTACGAAATTTGCGTTATTTTGAGCTTCCCGCTTCAAAAACGATACTACTGCACAGGTGAACATTTTGTCAGAGGAGTCGCTCCATCGTCGGCAATATTCATCATGGCCGACGCTTGCGCAGTTCCTCGCGTAATTCGAGGAGAACTCAAGGTCAATTAAGGCGGGCGAGGAAAATATGAACGTAAACACGCCGATTGGTATCTGGTTTAATCCTGTTCAGGTGTTATCTCGTCCCATCACACGTGTTTTGGCGAACTGGCGTCGGCCATGATGAGTATTGCCGCCAATGGAACGACTCCTCTAACAAAATGTTCACCTGTACCGTAGTATCGTTTTCGAAGCGGGAAGCTCAAAAAATTGCAAATTTCTTACGCAGATTGTGAAGTTATGAGTGCATTTCAGACTTTGCCGATGCGCTCATCGTGATTTTTGAGGCATTATCTGTAGGAAACAACTCTTAGTTTTGCTCTTGCAAAAGTTTGCAACAGGCCCATTGATACTCGTGCGTGGTTTGAACTTGCTCCGTTTAAGCGGAAACTTTCATGAATGACCGAGAAAGTTAGTCTGAACCGAATGTCTGACGTCGAGTCCTGTTGAATGGCTCGAGTGAGTGCATGCTTTGTCATGAATGAGTGCTCTTTTGAATGATGAATAGGCCAGTAAAATGGGTCTGAAACGCGGTTGAACACTAATAATCACAATAACGCAGCTCGGTTTCCCGAAATAATTGTTGCCAAACTATTGATGCAAACTTTTCGACGATAACTCTTACTGAATATTCGTTATGATTTTACGATGCTGGAAACGTGAAATTTCAGAAAAGTAACCTAATAACAGTTTTTCCTTCAAAATATAACTTACTACTGGAGATTCTGAAACGCCGAAACCGAGAAATGTCCTTTTTGCACCCAACGCCTCAATTTATTTCTTAAATTCGAAAAACACTCAACGTCATTTCTCGAAAACCTTCCGGATTTTTCCTCTCATAGGACAATATATTCTGTGAAATTCCAAGCAATAATGTTGGTTCGCCCTTCCTAAATTAAATGGATCGCAGTTAGGAAAAAGGAACCAGCGCGAGTACAGTGTTGTAAAAATGTTGCTTCTTCATTATCATCTAAAAAATCTCCCAGAATAGCAAATAGTTTTGGCTTCCCATCAAAAAAGTTGTTATTTTAAAGAAAATAAATCGTGTAAATTTTAATACTTTACATGTATTACGGACATTAAGGAGATGTTGCAAGATTTTGAAAACATCACTGGAAAAAAAAGAATCTTAAATTTGCCGCCAAGAAGTATTTCTTCTTAAATCAAATATTTTGCTGGTTAATATAAGCTACTTTTTTGCTTAACCCAAGCATTATTTTTCTTGAATCAAGAAAAAGACAGCTTAAAGCAAGATAAAGAAAATTCTTGGCGGCAAATTCAAGAATTATCATGCTTGATCCAAGCTACTTTTTTTTCAGTGCACTGTAATCGTGCTGGCTCCTTTTTCCTGAAAACGATCAAAATAAAAATAGAGTGGACTTTCCGCAGCATCACAAAGAATATACGCGTTTCTGCAGTTTCGTCGCCGATCCGCTGTGGTGCTTAATTGCGCACCCTGCCTAGCTAACGGTTTATTTTTACCGACTATTTTCCCGGGAAGTTTCCACGATCCCCAGAGGTTCCCTGTCCCTTGCCACCTCTGGAAATTACCCCGGCTCCACCTATCAGGACTGCAGTTAAAGGTAGCGTGCAGAGCCCTCATTCGACTGTGAAGCCCTCGGAAAGCATTTCATCGGTAAATGTAATCCAGCGTGTGTGCGCTGACGTGCTAGCCAGGAATCAGTCTGGGTGAAGGGGCTTTATTGGCTGTGATGGGGGACCGGGACGGGAAGGGACTTCGAAGCGAGCTACTGTTCATTTAGCACCACTCTACTGAAGACGGCATAATTGTTTCTCTGCTCAGGCTCAACAAGGACCCCCCTCGCCCCCCACCCCCTCCCTGAAAACCCCCGTAACCCTCTTTATTGCTTTGAAACACAAATCTATGACACTGACGGGGGAAAAGCCAATTACATAGGCTAGCGAGATTTCAGTCTCGCTGCTCCGATGTGCGAGGGAATCAAAAATCGGACTTGCACGCTCTTGCCACGCCAAATTCAATCCATCTGAAGGTTACTTCTCCAGAGTGAGATCTCGACGTCTCTCTCCAGTGGCGTGGCGTGAATTGCGATGTATCGATTGTTATGCCATTCAAACCTATGGTAAATAATCGATTATTAAGGTGTTCGTTGCCAACACCCTGTCTATCGATCCTTTTCCATGGGTTTGAATGATATAACAATGGCACAACTCTCTCCTGGTTGATCCGTTCAATTTTATTGGGAACACTGCCATCCAGTGGCGTGGCGTGCTTTGCGATGTATCGATATTTCCCCATTTAGAGCCATGGTAAAGAATCGATTAGTCAGGTGTTCGTGGCGGACACCCTGCTTATCGATCCTTTCCAATAGGTTTCAATGGCAGATAAATCGATATATCGCAAAAAACGCTGTAACTCCATTCAAGATTTTGTATTTTCCTTTCACGGATTTCGTTCTCTTGCGAAAAACACCAATATCCATTCTGCGCAATTTCCTTAGTTTGAGCACTCAGTGCTATGTCAAAGGTATTCAAGAATTTTAGAGGATGAATGCTCGTTCGTTTTTTCTGTAATAAAACAGTTTATCAGGCAAAAATTGAAAAAAAACCTATGGTAGAGTTACGGCGTGTTTTCTTTGGACGGCAGAATATGAGAATTCACGACGGGTCGTTCACGTGTAGGATCGAGATTATTTTAGTCGTGCGTCAAAAAACAGGCGAGAGCCGGTGATGCTTCCATCGTTAAAGATCAGAGTAACATTGAATCGGTCTTAGATTCTTTTTGGGGGGACTTTATAGACTTACCCTCAACGCGAAGCATATCTCTATTCAAAATTTGGTTTCAGGCATTTGACTGGGTTTCGTTTTGTACTTTTATAGATATGCCGCACACGAATAGTCAAACCGCAGTCATTTTGTCAAATGCTTATGAAAATAGTCAAACTTTGATGAGCCACCAAGTTTTGCGCGTATCCACATCAATTGAATGAGTGAGAAAGATGAAGAAATAAACTTGACGTCAGTATTTTATTATTTATATTTAATTTTAACTACCCTGAAAGACTTTTCAAGTAAAGAGGACGGTATTTATAACTTTGTGTCATAATGTTCTGTAGCAAATCTTTTCATGATTTTTGACGGTTTTCCCTCTAACGACTTATGTAAAGAAGTCCTTTTTGCGCCCACGCCAAGCGTTGATTGTTCACGTCTTAGCAAATCTGAGTCCAAGCAGTTTCGCAACTTCTTTTGAAATGAGTTGGTCTTCGAGTCATTAACCTGAAAGTATTAATTACGTCAATCATTTCAGTGATTGTGGTTAATGAAAGAAAACTTTCAAAAAATTAAATCACGTGTGTGCCTTAATATTTCGACGAACAGACAACCGATACATTTTAGAACAAGTCAGTCGATTATATCACTGTATTTTGGTTTGATATTGGTATTTTATAATGATAATATGAATATAAAAACGCCGAATTTCTACGTAAAAATTGTTTATCTGATTTTACGCCAAAATATACGAAGGCTGCCCCGAGGGCACTGCTTTTTTTTCTCACAGGGTGAAAGAAAGGTATCAAAAAGCGCTTAGTATGCTCCTTATAGTCCTAGTAATTGCATATAAAACAGAACCAAATTGAGCCCTGTATCTAACATTTTGACTGAGATACAGAATTTTGAAAATGACTTGCCAAGATGATCCCTGCAGGATTTTCAGCATTTTTACGTGAAAAACAAAGAGTCTAAGAATGAGCTTCATTAAAAATACAGTTCGTAGAGTTCGTTCCTCAGTTTCATACTGGTGCGCGTTAGAGTTCAAAAAATTTAATTTTGACTCTAATTATAATTTTTGGAATTTCTTGGCTTTGTTTTCCCCACGAAATGACGTGGACCCAGCACCATTTCTCCACCTTATTGAATATAAGTCAACAGCTTCTCACCGAAGTTGAAAAAATTTACTCTTTCTCATCTGAAGACTCAGCTTTTCTCCCTTTCTAAAAGTGAACCACATTTTGCAATAGGGAACCACTATTTCTGGCTCATTTTTTAGAAACAACGTATATGACACTGGTTTCCCTATGCAGAAAGGTGATTTTATGGAAGAGTCAGAGACAGCGGTTCCTCATCGCAAAATGTAATCCAAGTATCTCCCTTCACTTTGTATGCAGCGACGCATCCATTCCTCCCATTTCACCGGAAAAGTTTTTTTTCAAAATCTTCTTCCGCAAGAGAGTTGAGAAAGTTTTCGTCAATCGAATTGAAACGCTAGCCTCTTAAGCTCCTTACCAAATCGGGAAACAACGAAAAAGTCACAGGGTGCGAGGTCCAGACTGGAGGGGAAGAGGGGGAGGGTGGAAGGCAGACAATCCCATGATCCATGAATTCTTGAGTGTAATGGGTCGTATGGGGGTGGGCGCTGTCGGGGTGAGGAATCCAAGTCTCCATCAAGTCGTCCCGCTTCTTGGCAATATGTTCTCGTAGTTTCTGCAAGACTAAGTAAACTTCGGTAAGAATCTGTTAACTCATTTTTAATAAAACCGTTTCATTCCTAAACTTTCGTTTCTCTTGTAAAAAATGCTCAAAATTTTCAATGGGCCACGCCGTTTTCAAAATGCTGGATTCCAGTCAAACGCGTTCCGCGTGAAATTTTAATGAGGAGACATGTCTGTAGGACATCTAATTTCCACCCTATCTTTTGCTCCGTTGACTTCGATATTTTTTGTAATACATTTCCAAACATTTTACAAGCGTTTTTGCTTCAATCGTATTATTGTTTTAATTATCTGACATGTCCCCAACATTTTTACGTATCGACTGTAAAACTGCGAAAGTTCGCATCTCGAATGCGGTGTTTCGAAATCTCCGCTCCTATTTTCTTTCTTAAAAGGAGGCCAAACCTACATCATGGCTTGAAAACTCCACAGAATATTCTTTACAAAGAGAAAAAAAAATCACGGGAACTTAAAATAGACCTTCATTATTCTTTATTCGTGTAATAATCCCCGGGGGCTATTGTGAAGGATGTACTAACATTACCTCGGAAATGGAATTTTCCTATTAATATATTCTTAAATTGTCGAAAATAAACATTTTATCGGAGGCAATGGCAACTCTCGAATGTACATACGGCGTGCCTCCTCAACACGGCAGGATACACTATTACAGGTGCAAATCCTGCAATCTCACCAACTCAACGAAAACCATACTAATGTAAAGGGCGCCGTAACGATCCTTTAATAAAAGCTCAACTTCAAAAATTCCGAAGTTGAGAATGTTCATAATCCCCGGGGGCTATTGTGAAGGATGTACTTACATTATCTCGGAAATGGAATTTTCCTATTAATCCCGATTAACCACTAAGCGAGGGGTAGACTAAAGCGCCGCATCTCTTATAATCCCGTTTACGCGCCCCTCGGCATGCATCATCAATTGAAGCATCCTTGATTCTCGCTCCGAACGCGAGAAATCCACCTGTTAGGCTAGCTTGCTCACGGGGCGCTCGCCTCGCCGACGAAACGGGGAAACCGCTCGATACCCCCAGCTCGCACCCGACCACATGGCTTTGAAGTTCCGATACGTGAAAGAAAACTCAGATGTAGGGTAGGTCATAAATTAATCAACCACTCCGTCGAGCAGGGGGTGGTTGGGGTGGTAGGGGGAGGGGGAGGGGGTGATGGGATCGGGGATGGGCTCGGCGTGCGGTGGCTCGATGCCTCCTCTCGCCTTTCTTCTCGGCTCGAGTCACGAAATCGCGGGTCTCCTCATACGATTTCTCGTTGCCACTTGTTACGCAAACCCGGTGTTTTTAACACTGCGAATACCGCCGTGCTACGCAAAAACGCCATTTTAATTTTTTTTGGAAAAAATGTATCATAGCAGGAAAACTTGTGTACCTCAGGAGAATTTTTTATAAAGATGTCTTTCGGAAATACTATCAAGAACTTAACCTGAAAATTTGAGGTGCATGGGTAAAACAGTTTTCATTTTATAAAGTGTCAAGTTTCAAAAAAAAAGCGGTAATATCTTGATGGATGTACGGCGTTCTTGCTTAGCACGGCAGAAAAGCGAGAATTTAATATCGCAGATGCTTAAACTTGGACTGTTTTGGTAGGTCGAATCCAGCCCTACCTTTGGTTGGTGTTGCTGATTTTGTCTCGAGAATCAATTAAATAGAAAGTGTCGTTTTTGACCAAAAAAATCGATTTTTCCCAGAAAAATCAAGGCCAAGAAATCGATTTTCAAGAAAATCGCTCTGGAGTGAAAATCGATTTTTAGGATGAGGATTGCGCCATTCGTTTTACTTAAATTCTCGCCTCACTGAGCGTTGAGTTTCATTGTCCCTTAAATTGGAGCAATTTCGATGGTGTCCTTTAGTGTTGAAGAATGGTGTAGGCTTGTTGCTTCCTTAATTATTCAGGAGTAAAACTTTTGTTCGTAAAAAATCGAAAAATCGAAATTTTTCGGTTTGTGAGTAAAAAAATTGATTCAGCCGCAAAATCGCGTGTAAAAAATCGATTCAAGTCAACCGATTATTTTGTGCATCGATTAAATCGATATCTTCAGACAATTGAAAAAAATCATCAACACCACCTCGGATCTCTGACCTTTTTCGACAGTAGAAGGTCTATAACAGAAATTATTGATTTTAGGATATTGAAGCTATCCGGGAAGACAACCTGCCGTGAGATTTGGCCAGAGAACCGCTATTTGATATTTTGTCTTTTTTTATCATTTGTTTTTCTATTTCCTTGAGTACGGCCCACGAGGAAATATTTGGCAGTATCGTTATCTCCGTTTCGTCAAAATAAATTCCGAACAAAAGCCCCCGAAAAATCGGAGAAGAAATATTCAAGAATTTCCCTGAAAATTCGTTGCTTTGCGGAGGAAATATGGCAACGCCTAATGGCTCATACGGCTTTCTTCCTCAGCACGGCAGTACTGCTCGAAGCAATCTAGTAACGGTCCTGAGCAGGAGGCTGCGCAATACGCATAATGTTGCCGAATTGAGTATGATCCTACTTTTCTTATCGCAAGAGGTAAAAGAAATGAATCGAATTCCACGTCTCATTTTGCAACGCAGACATGGCGGCAGGCTCAACGGAGTTCTTATCGTGGCTACTCATTCGGGAGCAGCAGCACCCCTTAATAAATAACGATATGAGAGCGATAATTTATTTATGAATCCGTTCGATTCATTTACTTCTTGTCTGAGGAGACCGCGCCGAACCGAGCTCAAATTCCCCGGATAAAATCAATTGAGCCGGCATCCGCACTCGGCTCGTAACAACTTCGACGTAAGGCACGCGTAGACTCCCCCGAAACGATGCCATTTTTCGTGAGAAATTCTTAAATTTTCGCTAGAAAGGTATAGATGGTGCCCGAAATTGCAAAATTCCATAAGCGCGAAACTAAGAAATGCGCAGCTAAATCGTGCAAGGGGAGTGTGTCGATACTCACCCCCAAAAGCGCAAATCCTTGAGTAAAAGCAAACTCAGGAAGAAACATATACCCGATTTTTGTTAACGCCTGAACTAATATTTTATGCTAGAAACTTTCCGCTGGCTTCGAGGATTCTTGAAAATTTGCCACTCAAACGTCAAAAGTATTATTTCAAAAGAGAGGAAGAGAACTCTAGCTTTGGAACTAATCTTGCTTCGATACCCTTGAAATTTTTTGCGATCTCGAGGATCGGCAACGTCGTGATACATTTTAACAATCAATGCATTTTTTTAAAATCTGACAATATCTCGATAGAAACAAGTTATAGTTTACTCTATCGGCGCAACAGGTGACGCTAGAAGAACGTCGAGGTGCAAGAGAAACAAGCAATCATCGATAATTGTATTATAACGCCTTGATGCAACTATTCGAGCTCAACGGATGTCCGTATTGCATACGCACGTAATTGAAGGCGATTTGATTGTCCAGACACTCTTCAGAAAAGCGGTCCGTTTCCCGGAGGGCTTCGTTCCTCTGGCTTTATGCGTTACATGTTACTCTTATGATTTTATATTATAGAGTAAGATTTGCGCTTTCTAACGACTGTCACAAACTTATTCACTAAACTTTTGCACTCTTTTGTCTTTTAGATGGAGACTATTTAATATTACGTAATTAATAAATACCGTTCCATTCAAATCGGATTTTTAACATAGGTAGATCAAGTTTTTCCTATCTCTCTTTTTCAAGTGTTAAGTTCAAATCGTTCGCGCAAACGACTCCCTGCTTTCATCACCTCAAAAGCGCAAATCTTCATTCGCGCTTTTGGGATTTTCGTTTTGAGAATTTTACCCATAGAGTTTTACGAATAATTTGATAGCCGTAGCATTTTTTTTAAACAAAAATCATAGAAATCTTATATCCTTAATACCATTAATTCATTGATAGTGATGCCAGTAATAAAGGGGAGGGGCATTTGGAAAGGATATAAGACTATAAAATTTACGCTGACAGATGTTCCAAAAAACCTTAACTCAGACTATTAGCATCCCCTTTATTTTTCGTCATGTCACGTCATTAAAAGCTGGCCGTTTCTCATTTCTTCTTCATTCCCGTGTCTTCTCTTAGGAGGAAGCCAATCACGTATATTTTCGGCAACTATACCTCCGTCCTTTTACTCACTTGACCATTGGACGGAATGAAACAGAAAGGAACCAAGCCACATTGGGATCGAACCGAGGAAAAGAGGTTCAAAGTTTGGCTCCTGCATAAGACTCAATGTAAAAGACAAACTTCAAGTTCAATTTCTGCAAAATTTGCTCCACCAAAAGCTCTGAATTTTTTGCGATAGATATAGAGCAGTGGTTGTGTTCAAAACTACTCATAACTCAATGTTTTCCAAAATGTGGGTTGATTCCTTTCTGCTTAACTCAGTCCTTATGAAAGTCAGAATTGAAGTGAATTAGCCAGAATTCCTCAGCATCCACAAGAGCCGCCTATAATTTCAAAACAGGTTCTGATACTCAACATCTACGTTTATTTCTCACATTAGAAAAATTCCGGATTTTCTCACGCAAAATTTGGAGATCAATATAAACCAGAGCCCAGTAATTCAACCCGAATTATTTCACGCGGTGAATTTCATTTACCTTGTACCGGGACTTCGCCGTTGCGCAGCAAAAGGGAGGCTGTTAATTTGAAGTTACCAAGAGCTCCCCTGGACCCCTCCTCTGCAGATGACAGCAAGGTTATCGAACTGAAACAAGGGTAATATGAGGACCCCTCGCCGACTGCGACCACAGCTGCCCCAACCTCCGCCCCATCCCCCATCCCCCGTCAAAGTGGCGTACCCGTCCGATTCGCTCAATCTCAAGCACGACATATAGCCCTCCCCCCCCCCCTCTAACCACCGACACCCGTTGGTTTTATTTAAGAACTAATTTGAGCCAAATCAAATTAAAGTCCAATTTATTCTTACGCGAATCAATCCCGGAGCTGGGATTACGGTCTGGTGCGTCCTCCGCAATGGTCTAGCGACTCAGTGTTAGTTACCGCCGGAGGTGGGGCGAGGGGGGGCGCAATTTTCACGCGACGTTTTTCCCGGCGGATCCGAGGATGTTTGACGAGGTGACGTGATGTGTAGCAGAGGAGAGGATGAGGAGGAGTGAAAGACGGTGCCTCACTTAGATCCCTTCGGAGCTGCTTGTCTGGGACTTGAAGTCTCGAGAACTTAACGGTAACATACGGATAAGATAGAAGGTTTATACTACGTTTTGATCGGTTGAGTATTTATGGGCTGAAGAAAGTCAGTGAATGCAATTTCAACTGGTTTTAAGATACTTTTTTCAAATACTATCCTTTTTTACTGGTTTGAAGTGTGTATGTATTGACTCATTTGTTTGTAAAAATCCTGATATCTTATGGCCGAGTAGTCAACATTACCGATGGCATCACCAAAATCATCGTGAACTTTTCGCGGAGGTCACTTAAAAATAAATAAAAGAAAACGAGAGATTTATTTTGAAGGACGAAGCATCTCAAAATGTGTTTCTAGGGTGGGTCGAAACTTTAGCACTAATGTTTGATAATCCATCAAATTAAATGTTGGTCCAATAATTTTGAAGTTCACGACTTAGCCTTTCCACGATTTTAAGGGGATAATTTAAATGACTAAAATCTTTGACTGGCAGACTCTACATTCTGAAGTTGCTTTAAACGTAGGTAGGAATTTAAAAATCCAATATTTGATAATGAAATCTTTGAGAAATGATTCAATTCCTCGTTTATTCAAAAATTGCTCGACAAAAGAAAGAATGACATCGGAAAAATGACTTGTAGATTATTTAAAAGTACGTTATGGCAACACCGCATCAACAACATTTTCTGGACCGCAACTCCTCCTGGCATAGTGAGCTACATTTTTGAAAACTGCGAGCCATTTTTCCGATCGAGTAAGAAACGTAAAAAATCCTCCTCTACTGGCACTCCCAACGAGTAAAACAGGAATATTTCACTACAAGGGAGGAGCATCGTAGTGAGAGAGAGTGAAATTTCTCAACCGGCAGGGAGACTCCCGTTCGAAGGCAGAAATATCTCACGATTCCGAGAAAGACGCAACAACCGAATAACCCGACCAAGAGCCAGCGATCGGGGAGGGGGAGTTTATATTAAAACAGATCGGATATCTAGCGAGGCGACAGTGGGGGTAGGTTTAAATAGCAAGAACGGGGCTTACAAGAGGCAGCAGGATCAAGAGTCTTTGTCAAGCGGGGAAAATTGAAAAAGGGACGACCCGGAAAGAAAAAGAAAACATCTTGAGGGCTCTGATTGATTAGAAATGGTTTATGGTTGATCGTTCATGGAGCATCCGTGGGAGATCAGGCTTTGAATGCTTGTTTTTATAATCTGCTTTGATTGATCATCAGCCGTCATGACGAGGGTGGAAACTGCGAAATCTCTGTGAATATTGTCACTTAGAGGGAGACAAGGAGGGAGGACGAACTAGACTCTGCAAAAACTACTCCTGTTATGACGATGTAAGAACTGTTTCGCCTAGAAGACGGTAAAATGAAAGAAAATAATACTTGCCGCCTTCCCGGCGGTATAATCTTACACAGGTTTTTGAATTTTATGAATCTGTAGAGAGCTTTTAACACTTGATTAACACTTTTCTTAACCGCACGGTTGACTTTATCCTATTAGTGTCAAAATCAATCGTGTGAGAGAGCAAATTTGGCATTTAAATACCCCGTAAATACATTTTTAACGCTCACAATTTTATGTAGCCTTCAAATTATTTCCAACGGTGCATTTTAATCATCGGCTTGCTGGATATTTCAAAGTTGAGTGAGCTCACTTCTTCAAAGATTTCCCACTTTTTTAACTCTTTCCACTTAACAACATATTCAACAAATACATTTCCTAAATTTGAAAATGTGTCAGGAATTTGCCTCGAAAGGAGTACATTTTTTACCGACTTTCGGAGATACTAAATGTAACATCTGAGAAGGCATACTGTGATTCGTGAAGGAGACAAGAAAAACTTAACTACTTTCGAAATCAACAGCAACAAATCAGTAGTTTTTTACTTCATTCGCGCAATAGGCAACACTGGAATCAAGTTACATTCAGTGTTAGGAACACACATGTAAAGCGTCCGCAGTTGCGAAAATATCAGCATGACCCCTTGATACAACTATTCGGGCTCTCCGGATGTGCGTGATACATACGCACGGAATTGAAGGCGTTTTGACTTTCCAGACACTCGCCGCTCCAGCCACTGGGCCTGGCGTGGCAAGGAAGCGAGCAGTACTGCAAAATTTGGAGTGCATCCAGGCATGAATAGTTGCACACAAGCGTAGATGTGAGTATCTTGTGTGCTTCAGTTTTAATATCGCGATAGGCCGAGATATTTATTTGTGGTATTGACATATTATTAAAGTCATTCTGTCTTTTTGGACCCTCGCAACATTTGTCCGCTCCGCGCCGCAGTTGGTGAAGCGATGAGTCTTTAAAGGGTCAAAACGCCTCCTCCTCAGTGAGTATACATTATGGTTGCCCTCTGCCGTGCTAAGGGAGAACGCCGTATGAACCCTCAAACGTTGCCAAATTTCCTTTGGTGAATTACGAATTCTCGGGAAAATTTGTAACCATTTTCATCCAATTTTTCGCGTATTTTTGTTCGCAATTTCACCTGAAGTTTCTGAAGATTGCAGGGTAAAATATGCATAGCTTTCCTTAAAAATGAACATTTTATCGGAGGAAATCTGGCAACTCTCGAATGTTCATACAGCGCTCTTCCTTAGCACGACAGCATTAAACCCGAATGGTTGCATCCAGTTGTTTTGATGCAATTCATTCAGTGTTCGTCGCATGTGGTATTAACTAAGAATGCTTTGCTTGTTTTTCTAAGACCTAAGGTTAACCTGGTGCAGCAAGATTGAAAGCTTGCAGAAAAAATGTCCTACATTGTTGATTACTTCAGAGTCATCGCAATGAGGCGCCACGAAAAAGCAAGCAATGACAAAGTATTAAAAAGTAGCCGGTCAAAAGTTCTCCTCATAAAATCCTACGCAGGCGCCGGCAAAAATTATGTTTATTTTTGTACTTTAGTTTTTCTTTTCGAGATATTTCCGCTCTTGGGGTGAGTCTTGACATTCTTACTTTGAACTTTTGCGTTATTAGGCTGTGCATTTTTCACTTTTGGGGTTTGCGGTTTTGGATACCTGCACTTTTGGGTATCGTCCAATAACTAACGTTAACTTTCTTTAGACTCAACGATTTGAAGCGTTTTTGTGCGAAGATATTTGTTTACTTTCCTCTGCGCAATGGTATGAATATTATAATTTTGAAGTAGTCGGCATCAAGGCCTGTTTTTTAGGTGGCTACATGTGTAAAAAATTGAAAAATCGAGGAAAGGTTGCCTCATGATGTCGTAATGAAAGAAGAATAAAGCAGAGAATGAACTGAGCGACAGACTCATAACGAGAACATATTAAAATGCATAAACTCTGAAAAAAAATGAGCCCTAGGCCTGACTTGTCGATGGGGAAACTAGAGCTCATGATTGTGTGGGGTTTTTATTTTTTTCTCTATTTGACTTCCACCCTTCAATGTATGCTAATGAGGGGGACGCGGTGGCCAGCAAATAATGTTTTTTTCCTACCCATTGCGTGGAGCTCAGAGCATGAAAAACTCAGCGAAGCTCAATTTTTTTAATAATTCATGAAATTGTAAACGCTGGCTTTGATGAGTTTAGCCTAACAATGGAGCGTATCACAAAGACCTGGCTCAAAGCGTTTAGACTTGTTTTCAGGTAACAGCCATATAATAGACTGAGGTCTCAATCCAGGTGTCTGCTCTCTCCGAAGGTCGATGTTATAATGTAGTCAGGGCGAAAAGGTTGCCGTAAATACATATATTGATTTCAAGCTCTTGGAGAAAAATGCACGATAAAAACTGATATTTTTGAAAAATGGAACAGGTTTAATCTTCAACAAGAAAGAAAAATAAAAGTCCGAATGCTGTATGTACCATTGCACCAGGGTGGTAGGGTGGGTTCACAATATTTTGCGGGATATCCAAGCCAAAAAATCCAACAATTAGTATAGGAGTTACAAAATGAACTCTTTATTCCTTGATAAAACTGATTTTTTCCACATTTTTTTTTATTAACCATGAATTTCTAGGTCAAATAAAAGTGTTGTTTCATCTCAACAACTTATGAGTTTTTTCTCATTTGAATGAGTCTAGTGCTTTTAGATTGAATTAAAGCTATAAATTTTGTACGAATGATTCAAACGTATTCATGAGGGTTCTTTCAGTTCTGATTCAAGTCAGGTTCTTTGCTTATCTACTCAAATTAGACAACACTTAACAAACACTCAAACGCGCGATTTTTTTCTTTTTTTATTATTATTTGTATTTGAAGGGCGGTAAAGGAGTGACGATACGGTGGCTTTTTTTTTTCTTTTTTTTTTCTTTTTTTTTATAGTTACGATAGTTTTGAACGAGGGGGTATAGAAGTTGTGCAGTTGGCTACTTTGCTTTCAATTTTTGAGTTTGACAGAAAACAACTTCCGTGCAGGTGTAGTTATCTAGTCGAGGA
This sequence comes from Bemisia tabaci, assembly GCF_001854935.1. Classification (NCBI taxonomy): domain Eukaryota; kingdom Metazoa; phylum Arthropoda; class Insecta; order Hemiptera; family Aleyrodidae; genus Bemisia; species Bemisia tabaci. The sequence goes on from NW_017549038.1 coordinate 8,380,159, forward strand.
TTTACAGTCTTGGTCTCACGATAAATTATGTAAAACTTTACCCTACAATTCTCAAGCTACATTTCCAATTTTAAAGTTCCTATAATTGATACGAGATAATAAAACAAGATGTTAATGTACTCTCATTTTCGGGGAACAGTGCCTCGCTAACGTGTACATCCAGGAAGCGTCATTTTTATGAAGGCTATTTTATGCAAAAGCTTGTTTCACGGTGCAACGTATTTTGTTTGCATTTCTTTCCAATCGAAAATTCAACTCGCTACAAAATCCCCTTATGAATGAGGAATATGGAAATCATCCTCGAGACCGTTCAAATTGACACCGACATTGATACGTCTCAAAATCCAGGCGGTTTCGAAGCAGCCACGTCTGCGCTACTACAAGTAGTCGCTCCTCCGACGCAAGCGCGTATCTCAAATCCCACGTGAGCCCTGTTTCACATAAAGATCAATGCTTTCTACGGCTCACAGGGAAATTCAGACACGCCCTTACGCCGCAGAGGAGCGACGAAGTGACTATAGAGCAACGCCTCGAAGATTTAAAGAGAGAAGGAGAAAGACAATCTTCCGGCGTGAGGGTAGCGATCTCGTTCAGGCGACAACTCGTTTGCATAGAACTACATATTCATGGAGTTACAGTACCATCTCTACTTCAATATCATCCAAATCTCGAGTTTTATGGGAGAAGACTTTTTCTCATCACGCATCGAACAATTCGTAGAAGGGATTAATTGTATGGCTGACATATCCCATGACAACGAGCTGAAATAGATGTTAAAACTTATCCTTACAGTCGTAATAATTTTTCCCAGACATGCCTGATACTAGGCTCAGGAATTCCTGACACCAAAGAACAATACTGCCGTGCCAAGAAAAAAACATATTATGAGCATTTGTGCGTTGGCAAATTTCCCCTGATATAATGTTTATTTTGAGGGAAGTAACAAACATTTTCCGTGGAGATTTTAAGATATTTTAGATAGTATTGCAAATGAAAATTTCGGATAGGTTGAGTGAAAAATATTTCCAAGTATCCTCGAAGATTCATAGTTTATCAAATTAAGTTTGACAAGGGCTGAAGACTAATGCGACGTTCTTCCTTCCCAAGGTAGGATATAACTCTGGTATTCAGGAACAAAGCACCGCCAAGCTTCTGGAGGCGAGGGGACAAAACGCCCCCTAGCCACCCGCGATGAGGGTGTTCAAAGGTTAAAATCGGGGAGTGTAAGGGTGAGGAGTAATAAGGATTATACACCGGGGTTACATGGATGGCAACCCCCTCTCTCACGTCCACATGTAAATGCTTCAACCCTTCGATGCCCGATACTATTTTTATACGCATAGTCCCAAGTCGGGTCAAATGGATCGGTAATTATAAACATTGATTTTTTATAGTTTTTGAAAAACTATCTACGTTATTTTTATGTTTTTGAAGGTAAAAATATGTATTTTTAAAATTTTACCTTTTAGTAATATAACTGATAAAAATTTCAAATTTGTTTGTAGACAGGACCAAGTAAAATTGAGTGAACAACAAAATAGTAAAACGTATTGAATTTAGCGTAAGAGGCTGACAAGGCTTTTATCAGATACTCAGAACTGAGGCTCTTACATAAATTGAAGATTTTTAGAATTTTACGGCACAAACGAACTTTTACATTACGTTATAAGGCTTAAGTTTTCAGTCAGCTCTTTGGTACAAGAACGGACCTAAGCCATAAGCTTTCAAACTTCACCATTGGCCCGATTCTTTTTAACACGCAGTTATTTTCCAATCAGTCAAGTTCGATACATTCTGGCATTTTTAAGAAGATTTTAGTTTGCTCGAGCAGACCAAAGGCATGCCTAGCTTCTATCTTGGATGAGAAGAGAGGAGACATTGTTCCTTTGGCCTTTGCCTTTATTTGCCTAAAAATCTGAAGAGAGACCTGTATCAAAAGCTAAAAAAGCACAACGGCAACAGAATTGGTCGGTAAATGCCCGGAAGCGTGTACTTTTTGGCGAAAACGCAGGGCAAGGTAAGAATCGGTGGTCTCAATAGGAAAGCAAATCCTCTTAAGCTCCTCATCCATACTTGATTGCCGTTAGTCACCGAAAAACCCAATGTCCGCAGAGCCAAAGTTTCATAAAACCCGCTAAATCTGGCACGACAGCCCCAGACTCGCGCACAAACCCCGTCTTCAAAGGGTGAGCTCCTGTTGTTTACATTCCCCACACCAAAGAAGCTATCCGTATAATATCTAAGCGACGATTTTCATAGCTCAAATTCCTCGCCCATGTTTTCGTCTCCCCCGCCCCCCGCCCCCCACCCGACCCCACCCCGTTCGCGACCTCGACGAAACGTAAAACTTTATTCCGGAGCGAAGTGAAAGGCAAACATATTTCTGTTTGTTCTTAAATATCGCTCTCTATTTGCAGCGCTTACCCCGATTTGAATACCCTTCAGTGGAATGAACACTTACCACCCAATTTACGGCTTTGAAACGTGCACCACAGCAGAGTGTGTTCTCCGGGCGCGTTGGCCCTTTTTCCTCCTTCGTGAATGCGTCAAAGCAAAGGAATAGAAAGAGAATAGGAAGGCCCAATTTATTTTCCGCACCTTACTCCACTTTAATCTCTTCTATCATTACTTCAATCCAGAATAAATATCTGGGGACGTCGCAAAAAATTGAATGATATTGCAGAATTGGACTACATTCCGCAAATAGGAACTACAATCTCTATCGAATAAAAACGAAACCTAATTTAACTACGCTTTAAAATTAGGAACTAGAAAATCTGGCTCATCTGTAAAAACACTTATGTGAATCGGAAAGCTGATGGTATATACGTTGTATCTAAACTGAGCCGGAAATTGTAGTTCCTGATTGTAAAATGTAGTCCAATTCACCCATGGAGTCTACACAACAAATACGGAGGGTATCAAATATGACGGCATCTGTTATAACAACCTATCGAACATAATGACGCAATTTGACCGGTCCCGACTGAACTCCAATTTAACCAATGTATTTACTTTTTTTTTTTTTTTTTTTTTTTTTTTTTTTTTTTTTTTTTTTGACGACATCACATACAGCGACATATGGGCCTTAGCAACGGACACTCCTCAACCATTCGGGCTAGGCTATCGACTACAACAACCAGAGCATCGCCCAGTGAGGCAATGCACTTTGAATAATGCTCTCTATGTAAGACTATCGATACAAATGTAAATCAAGAGAAGAAAATTAGTTGGATTTAATGTAGGCTGTTTTAAATGACAATAATCCATTTAATGTGTGCAAAAACTCCATCTAGATAACATGTTCCTTTTGTTTTTATTTTATTTTTTGCCTTGTAATGAGGTTTCAGTCTTCGTGTATCGGCACAAAATACCAAGCAAGATAAGAACTGCTCAACTCTACTCGTTTGTTAAAACTCAGCGCGGTCGGCGTGAAACGTATATTAGCGTCTACAAGACTGTGGAAATATTTCATGGCTTGCGCCAAACTTAGTACGTATGGTTGGCTCGGTCGATGTGGAATGGATATTAGCGCCTACAAGACCGTGTGAATACTTCTCGTATTGCGCCGACCACAGGACAGTCGGCTCCTCGGCTCTGTCGGCTGGAGCGCCTACAAGACAGTAGGGATACTTCACGCATTGCGCCAAACAAAGTGCGGCCGTCATGAAACGCATGTCAGCATCTACAAGACTGTATGCGTACTTTACGCAGTGTGCCTACACCAAGGTGTGCGCTTTATCGTTGAATATAAATTACGTGTGTCTATGGTTGGCTGCCACCTTTTCGTTTGGACGCCTTCCACTGTTGTCGAGTTTAGACTTTGTCCGATGGTGGCCACCGCTACCCATGATTACGAATATCTATCGTATAAACCCTTAAAAATACAGAGATGTATATACCGGTTAAAAGAAAGCATGAGTGATTTTGTTTTAATTTGAGGACTTGCTCCACGATTGCGCACTGAGAAAAAAATATGGTTATAATTACCATATTAGTGGTGTTCAATATTCACTCTTAATAAGTAGTAGCCACAACCAGTAATAGTGATGTTTTTACTGGAGCAATCGTAATTTTACAAGTGTGCGGTTGTAAAATTAACATTTAATGGTAGAAATATATCTATTATTGGTTATGGCAACTACTAATTAAGATATTTAGTTAGTTAGTTAGTTAGTTTTAGTTAACGACGATCAGCATCTAGGCTATTTACGTCGGGGACTAGGCAATTTTAAATTCTTAAATTTAATTTCTTGAAGAGTTTTAAAATTTCTGTTACTACCATTGGACTATCTGAACACAAAGGGTGGACGTTAAGAGGGAGGGAACTTCGAATTTTGATACGTGTGGCATAGGTTTTAGGGCAAGAAAGTAAAATATGGTCGATTGTAAGGGGGGAGTGTTGACAAAGAGAGCATAAAGGAACTGGAGATTTTGAGATTAAATGAGAATGAGAGAAAAAAGTATGGCCGATTCGCAGTATCGCAATTTGGACTTCGCAGGTGCGGTGTTTGTTGAAGGAGGTGTTATCATATGGCTTAGGTCTTCTTTGAAGTAAGTTTTTGTCATTGTTCATCCAGTAGTATTCCCAGGAATCATTGATGTGAGACTGGAGCGCTTTTTTCAAATCTTGTGGAGGAATGAAATGTGTGTTGTCGCTTTATAATGCACTCTGGCGCTGGCGTTCTTCGACACCCAAACGCCACATATGCCTGTCTTCCCAGGGGTTATCGGGCAACTGACACCGCAACATCTCTTCGTCAACGCCCTGCCGCCAACCCTTTACGGGACGTCCCCGTCGCCTCCTCCGACATTCTTTGCACATGTCCATACCAGCATAACTGCCTGGACATGACGTCGTGCACGATATCTTTCTCAACCTTCATCACCTGGCGAATTCTCTCATTACGGACACGGTCTCGTCTCGAAATGCCGGCAGATCGCCGCCAAAAATCCATTTCAGTTGCCCTCAACATTTCTTGCGTTCTTTTCGTCAAAGGCCACACTTCACTACCATAGAGCACGATACTTTTAATGATGGCGTCATATATCCGGTGCTTGTTTGCCTTTGAGATGCTCTGATCCCAGAGCACCCCGTTCAGCATCGCGATGGCTCTCCTGCCCTGGATGATCCCGTCCTTAATTGCTCTATCCATCCTTCCATCCTGATCGAGCCAAACACCGAGATACTTATATACTCGTCACACTCTTCAATGCGCCGTCCATCCTCAAGCTCTATGCTTTGCCGTTGATGCGCTGCTCCCACGACCAGCTTCTCTGTCTTGGACACACTAACGTCCATGCCCCATTTCCGATATTCTTCGACCAACTTCCGCGGCTGGTAATTATAACCATAATTTTTTCTCAGTGCGGCCGTTTTGGTTTCGTGCTGAATCATCAACCCGGAGGTCAGTCATTTGCATACATAATATAAATCTAAGTCTCTACCGTGTACACCTTTTGAAGAAGGAAGCTTAAAAACGTCGAGAGTTAATTTTAGACTCTGCCTTCGTGCTTTTTGCAATTTTTGACAAATTAACCAGCCGTATATTACTCAAAGAGTCAAGCTCCATTTCCTCCGGGCTCTCTCCCTCCCTCCGTTCGCAAACTGATATTCCCCCATCTTCGGTCACAAGTGGCATCTCTGGTGACGAAGAGGCTGTGAGGCAGCGTGGGTGCAGGTGGGTGCAGCAGGGGGAGGAGGAGCAGTATTCAGGCTATTCCGAAAAGTGTAATTGAAAAGGTAAACGGACGCGGGTAAATGGGGAGGCTTATTCGGCGACCCCTGCGCCTGGGACGATGCCACCCGCAACAACAGAGGCTGCTCCTCTGTCACTCATCCCCGTTAGCTTCTCGACTATCTTCTGTGCTGCCGTGCTAAGGAAGAACGCCGTAAGAGCTTTCAGGCGTTGCCAAAGTTCTTGTAATAAAACACGCATTTCTTAGTAAACTGCTGAATATTTTACTTTAAATTTTTCGGAGAATTTTGTTCGTATTTTGTTCTAAAAATCCTGAAAATTTCAAGGAAAAATATTCATAACTTTCCTCAAAAATGAACATTTTATCGAAGGAAATTTGACAACTCTCGAATGTTCATACGGCGTTCCTCTTTAGCACGGCAGTGTAGTGCCGCCATCTTTTATCCGAATAAAAAAGATCGGGCTCCCAACGATGGGCACTGCCAATTTTTCTTCTATCTAGTTTTATCGTGGGGTGCCTCATTTGACCACTCAAAAATTAATGCATTGGAATGGCGGAGGGATTGAAGATTGTTACACTATACCCTCACAATATGTCCCCAAAACGCCTCAAATTCCATCAAAAACATGCTAAATTCAAAATTCTATGAAAGGAGGCCCCTGAATTCCCCTCTTTGAAGGTATGTTCACCATTAAACCCCTTTTTGCCAGGGAAGTGATGTTTAGGGGGCTCGCAGCTTTGCGACTAGGGGCTAAAAAAAACCTAAATAATCCAGCCCTGTAAACTAGCCAATTTTATGTGCAATACAGTGGCTGATCGTATCAACACAACCAACAGATTGATCAGAATTCTGGATTTTCAATAGTTTCTCTCCCCTTTCCTCTATTTTTTTAAATCTCTTCCCTTGCGTTTTACTCTTTTATTTTTCATCTACGTCCCTTTTCTTCATCTCCCCTTCTTTGGAGGGATTTTCATCTTTTCTCTCCGTTTCCAAGGAAAAGGAATATAACAAATTGAATGCACTTAATCAGAACCACAACCTAAATGAATTTCACGTTGCCTGATAATCTCCCATGTTTTATCGCTTTCTAACAGAGAATTGAATTGCTTAACACCTATAAATTTTCCAGGAATTTCAATTATTTTTTAAAGAATATTTAATTCAAAATTCCAAGTGCCATTGTTGCTTAGCTTTCCGTTTATTAGGTAAAACATTAGAAAAATTAGGCAATCTCTGATGCAGTTAGGTTGTTTCTGATCCAATGTGTGTATGCCTCTTTTAAAATTTTATATCTTACAAAAATAGCCTTTATTACCTTTGAAGGTTCTCACTGCAGTGTCTGATTATGCCGGGAATACACTCGTTCACTTTTCGGGGTAAGAACGTGTTCGTGACTCTATTTCTCTACTCCTCTATTTCTCTCTTTCTCATCGCGTCTCCGGCGACCTCCAACTCCA
>NW_017549038.1:8387335-8572740 GCF_001854935.1 Bemisia tabaci
GAGTCGTATCAATTACACAACGGCGACAAAAAAATCAGCTCACGTAGTTGCAGCAACTCCATTCATTTGCCGCCTGGGCGCATTCAAATCAAGCAAAATAAGACATGAAGCATCTCGCACGAGCAATCCCCCCCCCTGCCCTCTCGCCTCCTCATCCCCTCCTCCAAACCCTCTCAGCCCCCGCGTTAGGTGTTTTTATTATGCAACCTTTGGAATGAGTATATCTCGCGTCACGAAGTAAAATAAAACTCGTATACTCCGTGTACTGTAAATTTTCTTCCCCCGCTCTTCTCATCCTGAGCCCCGCGCGGAACTCACAGATTGCAGAAGATTCATCAAATTTTTTTCGTGCTAGACAATTTTAAAATAGAGTTGTTGCGAACAGTGGTGTAGTGTTGGACGCAAGGTGGGATGATGGGACTGTTCATTTTTAATTCAAATCTTCAGATTTCCAGATTACATCTCAGCGCATGGGGACCGTTCATAAAATACGTAATGTTCGAGGAGAGATTTACGCCAATTTGCTTTTTACGTGTTAAAAGATATGAACGCACGTCACGAGAACGGTGCGAGGGAGAAGGAGGAGATAAAAAAATCCGAAATTGAACTTTACGTGCTTGATGAACGGTTCCATACTGTACAGTGCTCTAAAGTAGTAGGAGGGCACGTAATGCATGTTTGGAATCCTAAATGTCTTGAAATTTACTTTTCATATGTACCAGGTGCAAAATTTGTCTCTTCGTCAGTTTTTGATCCATATTTTCTTCTAATTTTTTCCCTCTCTTTTTTGGGGCTCGAACAGAAATCGAATCTGTAAATTTCCTTTTGGCCTTTTTGGATGTAAATAATTTGCGGCCGGGTAAATTTTGGAATGCATGTGATGGACTCCTGAAGTTCCAGTTTCAGCTCGAATTTTTCCCCCTCAACTTCCATTATTTTGTTGTACCTCATCGTTGCGCCATTTTTCTCGTTACGAATTGGCAATGAACACAAAATTACCCGGGAAGAAGCAATATCTGGAAGTTGGCAACACTCTTTGCCCTCCATTTTACATCTAGCATAAATAATCGATTCTAGATAAAGAAGTCAATATCCAAAACATTTAAATGAACGAGTTCCAGTGTTGCTAACTCGCTAAAATCATCCTAGGCGTTAGACCTCCGAGCGGGTTCCTTCTCTCCCACACTTAAAAAAAAATTCTCGGCGTTTTTACCAAGGTCCGTTGGTACCTTTACCATCTCACTTTTTTTACCAATTATTGGTAATTTTACCAAGACAGATTGGTAAGCTTACCTAAAAACCGGTATTTTTACTGTTTTTTCAGGTAAGAATACCACTTTTAATGGTAATCAATTCCCGGTAACTTTGCCATTTTATCTCGGTAATTCTACCACAGTCGATAAAAAATATTGGCGTCTTTACCAAGGTCCAGTAAAATTACCGAGAAAGTTCAATAATTTTACCGAGTTTCTCGGTAAAATTACCAATTCCATAAATGGTAATTTTACCAAGAAAAAACTGGGATCAAATAGAACCCTGAATTCTTGGTAATTTTACCCTTTTCTTATCAAATACACCGATATTTTCTTTTCAGTGCATACTTGTAGTTGAAGCGCTGGGTACAAAAAGGGCATTTCTTGGTTGCAATGTCTCAGAATCTTTGTTAAGGTTTCATTCAATACATAATTAGAAGAGCAAATACATGGAATTCGTTAAAACTTTTACTGGATTTTCTTTATGATTACTCAACGCTTAAAATTAAACATTTCAGAAAATTCACTAAATTCTCTCTAAAATATAAATTATCAGTAGAGATGCTGAAACACCGCCATTGGCGGATCCAGCAAATTGGCATCATTGTCTCTTCTCCATTTAAGCATGTGGAAATGTATCGATTCTTGGAGGGGCTAGGTACTCCGACAAGAATCGATTATTTAGACCGCGTTAAGCAGAAAGGAGCCACGCCACATCAGTTAGTGTCAAATTTAATCGGACAATTTAATTTTTTACATGAAAACGGTTGTGCGGATATGCGTGCAAATTTTCGTGGATTTACTCTATAGTACGAAGCAAATTCCTTAAAATGTTCAAAGGAATTCACACAAACATTCTCTCGTAGAAAATTAAATTGCCCAGTTAAATTTTGCAATAGCTGATGCGGCTTGGTTCCTTTTAGAGTCCCTTTATACTGAGAGTCAAGACAATTCGGCTCATGGATGTCACAAACGGGAATAAAGATTACAGAAATTGAACGTTTTTCGTAATCTTTGATCGGCCCATTCTCAAATGCCTTTCTCCGTTCCTCCTCTCATTCCGTTTGTTCCTTGCCGAACCCGTAATTCCCTGGTCCATTCCAGATTATAATCTTTGCAATTGGTGAAAATGTAATCTTTATTCCCGTTTGTGACACTGTGGAGGCCTAAAATACGGGAACCAATCAGAAATGGATTCAAATTGTCTTGACTCTCAGAATAAAGGGACTCTAGTTCCTTTCTGTTAAACGCGGACCATTTAGTATAGGTTTAAATTGAGGGAATCCGGTGTTGCCAAATTTCTGGATCAGGCTCTGAACACCGCAACCAAGAAATGCCCTCTTTGCACTCAACGCCTCAATTACGCAAAGTCTTATCGTGTCCCGTATCCTTGTTTCGTTTGGAACCCAACTCTGCCGTGCTAAGGAAGAACGACGGATGAACATTCGATAGTTGCCAAAGTTCCCTTGACAAAACACGTATTTTTGACGACATTCATGCATTTTTGTCCTTGAAATTTTCAGATATTTGAGATTAAATTACGTACGAAATCGTCTGAAATTTTTTGAAACAAAATATTCACTATTATTCCAGTAAATTCGGCTTTTATCGAAGGAAGCTTGGCAACGTCTGAGGGCTTATAGGGCGTTATTTCTTAGCACGGTAGAACTAGTAGCGTAATCAAACGTGCTCGTAAACCCGATACTCCTCAAATTTGCAAAAGCGAAACGACCGGAATCGAGGCGGTTATTTGGAGAAGGGCGTAAGTGCGGCGGAATCCGGCGGCGCATATAGCCCTCTTCAAATAAGCCGTTCAATTGAAATGCGGCGTGAAGTGGGAGCGGAGTTTACCTGACAGCTATTCGCGGGAAAGTGTATCATTAAGCAAATTCGACGCGCAAACTTACGAGAGTGCTCTGTTGAAAAGATTTCACGCGACGACGACGGTGGCGGCGTCGCGGCGCCCTCCATCATTAAAGCTTCCCGCGCTAAACTTTTTAACTGAGCCGTTTGTTATGCTTTTAAAGTTGTGTGTGCCTTTAAAATGCAGCGTCGGCCGCACTCCGCCGGAATTTGGCGCAGCTCAACTTTCTGCTCCTCGGAAGGGGTCGCGGGGGCGGGCGGCGGAGAGAGGCTCAAAAAAAGAGGTTCAGTGCCAAATCTATTGATTTAGTGTTGTCGAACTGTGCTGAAAAAGACCTATTTTTAGTGCCGATACGATACTATAGCTGCACAATGAAGGAAACCGGAAATGCCTCGTAAATTTGTCAACATCGTACATAGCTAGGCCCCGAACCAACTCAAATAAATGTCTGAGGAATGTGTATTGGGTTAATTTTGACGCATTTTTTAACACTTAGGAGCAATTTATTTCTCTTCCTCTTCCTCTCCTTCTTCCCCTTCTTCTCCTTCTTCTCCTTCTCCTCCTTCTTCTCCTTCTTCTCCTTCTTCTCCTTCTTCTCCTTCTTCTCCTTCTTCTCCTTCTTCTCCTTCTTCTCCTTCTTCTCCTTCTTCTCCTTCTTCTCCTTCTTCTCCTTCTTCTTCTTATTTTTTTCCTTATTAATATATAGAAGAATGTAGAAAATAAAATTTAACCCCTTTTTCACAAACTAATTTTTTTTTTTCGACTTCGAGTTTTTGGCAGGGAGAAACATACGAGGAACTCAAAAACATTCTCAACTCAATTTTTTCAAAATATGGGTTGGTTCCTTGCTTATAAACTCGGTCCAAATAAGTGTATCAGTCAACCAACCAGCCTCCACATTTTAAGTCAACGGTAAACAATTATACACGGTTAAATATCATTACATTTAACTTGATTTTCCAATGAATTGCATTTTTTTTAAATAGGTACTCGCATTCCAAAAAGTTTCCCATTTTTGCGTCCATTTTTCTCCATCCACCAAAATAAAGCATCATTTCCGGCAAACAGACTCACGGTCGGAATTCTTGAGCTTCGAAACTTGGTGTGGAACTTTCAACTGATCGCCAACAATGGGCTGCGTAGGTACGTAGGGTGCGTTATCTCGAGGCATCATCGAACTTCCTAATTTCCGTATAAAGGACCAGGACCCGCCCCCTAACAAAACGGTCACGCGGCTGCTTAGCTTCAACTCCTGACAACCCTACGCCCACTCGAACAAACAAGTAAATTCTTAAGAGCCCACTCTCACAATGGTCAAGTCTAAATGGTCAATAGACCGGCCGTGAATGGGTCATGTGTTTGCCAGATCGCCTCATCGGCAAAAGGGGCATTGCTCTATCCGAATGTCCTCTTTTTGATAGCGGTTTTGTGGCAAAGTTTTAACATTTATGGTTGTTATGGGGGTGGTTTCACGATAACTGGAACAGTTTTGTCGCCGTAACAGACAACACATTTTTCGGTCATATTTTTAGTAGAAATGATAATCACTCAAATTTTTTCGCATTAATCTTCAAAGGGTTACGTATTACACCGCTTTCTAATGATTAATTGCTCTACTTCTCAATTAATATTATTTAAATTCCGAAAATGTACTGTCTGTTACGCGGTAAGAAGTCAGCGTAACAGACAGCACATTTTCGGCAATTAATATATTAAAATTGAAAAGTAAAGCGATAAACCTTTGAAAAGCGTTATAACGCGTAACCTTATGTAGATTAGTGCAAAAAAATTCGAGTGATTATCATTACTACTAAAAATATGGCCAAACAATGTGTGGTCTGTTACGGCGACAAAACTATTCCAGTTATCGTGAAACCACCCATGGATGTATCTTATTTTACGCCAAAAATTTTCCATGGAATAATTACTTACTGATACGCCGCTACTAAGATCGAGTGATTTGTATCAATTAGTTGTCAAATTAAATGACCACTTATTTTGCAGGTCATTAACAATTGCTGACAACCCATAAGTCGTTAGTAAAAAATAGAAATGCTTTAAGTTAAATATTGATGCATCTGAGGTTAGATTTCATTCATAAATTACCAATTATTTCTCTTCAAATCGGAAAAGGCAACTTTAACCTTTTTTTCAGGGAAAAGCTAAGAGCGTAAAAACATTAGCTGCCAATGTTTTTATGGCTTGCTCATAAGGAAATAAGGTTCTCAGTTGCGCCTAGATCGAATAAGCAACTGAACTAACTCTGTGACAAAGCGTAGAGTATCACGTCAAACTGAAGGCATTTGAAGCTGAGATTACACTTTTGAAGTCTTCAACCAAGCATATTATATTTGTTAAGTCGGCTGATGGCTCAACCTTTTTTATCGCATTATCAGTAGCCTAAAACCTATAAATCTTGTTTTACCAAATGGTAGCTCTTGCATGCAGCCGATATACTGCGTTGAAATGTGTCTGTATAAATGACAGTAAATAGAGTAAAAATGGTATAGATGCTACTTGCCGTGTCGTTGTAATCTAAACCGAGATGTTGGGTGCGAGGCAAGCCCTGGTAAAAATTGGCAGTAGAATTCTGTGTTCCAAAATACCATAGACCCACGTCCGGCTGTAAGATTTCCAATAGCTTCTATAGCCGGCTTCACAATTTCTTATAGCCTTTTATAGCCGATGGCGAGTAAGCAACTCACAGCCAGGTGATAAAGTGTATGCTAAACGTCACTAATGGACCACTAGACAAGGTACGAATTTAACCAATCTGATACATGTTTCTTAACGAGAATTTTACGTAGAACACGATTCTTACAACGAAAATTACTGAAACCAACTCCTAACGAAGATATTAACGTTTTTATTTCACATTGGTTACGAGGAATTTGAACCGCCCGCTGTCAAGAAACTCAAAGCTCTACGTGAGTCAAATCGCCCACTACAACGGTTTCAGCAAGCTTCTTAAACGAGCAATGTTCATTTCCCACCATGTGTTGTTCAAACTATAAGTCATTTCCTATAGCTGAGCCAAAGCGTTGAGATCGAGGTTGCCAGATTTTTATATCGCAGCGACTGTCATGATAACGTTTAGCGCTCGGTGTGAATCACGTAGAGCATTGAGTTTTCATGAGCGGATGGTTTGAATTCACGCATTAAGAATCATTAAATATCTTCGGAAGGAGTTGATTTCGGTAATTTTCGTTGAGTGCACCGTGTTCTACGCAAAATTTTGGTTAAGAAACATTATCAGAATGCTGAAATTCGTACCTTGTCTAGTGGTCCATTACGGATGCTAGGACTTAGTGAGTTTTTGGACCACTGCTCTCTTTTTGGGCCGTAGTATCTTGAATTATTTTTCGAGGAAAGCTCCGTACTTTTGATGGATGCCTGCCAAATCTAATATATTAGAGCGCCTTCAGTTTCGTATGATACTGTGCAATACCTCTGGTGTGAAATAGTTGCTTCAAGCGACGTGGCACGCTGCGGTGCGGCAAGCGGGCAGCCAGCGCGAAATGCGCATTGGCGCCTACAAACCTAACAGGGATACTTCACGCGTTGCGCAATGCGTGAAGTATCCCTGTTAGGTTTGTAGGCGCTAGTGCGTCGCCGCTCCGCTTTGTGTTAGGCTCTAATATTTAATCTGGCGGAGTCAGCGTTATTCAACTCATGATTTTGAAATGTTTGTACATCATGTATGGATTATTCTTGTTTTAATTGATGAAAAAAAATATGTATTAAAGGAAAATATAACGTGTGTTTTGTAAATATTAAGGTGGTTCCGTATCAAACTTAATGATTTCCAAAGCACACACATTTCTACACAATTTCTTATAGCCTTTCATAGTCGATGGCGAAAAAGCAATTCAGGCGATAAAGTGTAAAGCCCGGCTACAGGAACTATAGCCCGGCTGCATAATTTTTTATCGCTTCGTATAGGCCGGCCGTATGATTTTCTCCGCATTCTACAGCCGGCTGTATGATTTTCTGTAGCCTTCTTTAGCCGGCTATAAGAATTCCTATGGTATTTTGAAACGCAGCTCTTATCGCCAATTTTTACCAAGGAGAGCTTCAGCACACGTAGGTCAGGTCAGGCCTGTTAGTGAAAATAAACAGCTCGTGGAGTCGTACAAATACTCAAGGTTTCATTGCACAAATTCTCAATTACACAAGCCATTGACTGCAGGTGAAACAGAGTAACGTTGGCTCTTGTTTCATCCATTTTTAATGGGTGCCATTCAGCGCCTTGCCTTTTCCTTGAGATTCCTCCGTTTGTCTCTTTCAGCTTGAGAAATGTCTGGGGATGGAATGGTTTAACGGCAAGTAAAAAGTGAACAATTATATTTTGTCTGCGTCTGGAATATATAACGAGCTTAAATGTTCTGTTGCGTCTGACAGAAAGTCCAACAACTTTTCCTGCCTTTTTGTTACTTTTTTTCTCGTGCCAATCAGTATGATTTTGAGGCCTAGTACTTGCTAGGAAATATAAAGAACAGATATTGTTGGGAGAAAAGGGCATGACGATTTGTTTCATGTTGAAAGTTAAAATCTACCAATGAAAAAAAAAAAAACAAGCAAATGGTACACTCAGATAAACAATATCCAAAAAAATGTTGACAGACATGCATTCAAAACAGGCCCCCAAAAAAGTAAATGACTGTCTCTTTAGTAATGATTAAACATTTTAACACCGATTTCTACCTATTTCAATTCTAGCTTCCTGACTATGAACTATAGATCTGAAATTTCTTTCAGCCGCTCACGGTGAGATGAGTAATTGCCAATTTCAGCTAATTCATTATCCTCGAAGATAGGACTTGAATTTCTAGGAAGGCTCTTTAAACTAGGTGACCTTATGTTCTTTTGAACGTATTCATTTTTAATTATGAAAGCAATTCCGAGACACTTTAAACTTTCTTTCAACATATTTATTTTAAATTATGAAAGCAATCCCGAGCGACTAATTATGAAAGAAATGCCAAGAGGCAATATTTAGATTTACTTTGGCTTTTTCTTTGACATTTGTAATTTTTTTAATGGAAACTGAGAAACAATTTGCATAAATTACTTACTCCCATTAAATAGCAAAAGAACTTTTGCAACTTTTGAAAGGTTCCTCTTTCATATTTCAAAAATACACGTATCTCCCAAAAAGTAGCACACACTCGTTGCTTTCTGTTTTTGGAAAAATTGAAAGAAAAATTAAATAAAATTTCAAACACATGCTTTGAGACCAAGTTACTCCTTTTTGCTAAATCAACACCATTTAGATGCCTTTAACCTAAATCATCCCTAATCATCAATCCTCCTAATCATCCTAAATCTTAATTGCATGTTGCTTGATTTTCTCATGCATTTTATTTTCATAGTAGGAAGCTAGGCGACATTCAGCTTTAACATTTTGTGATTATAGGTACATAATTTTGATGAGCGGGAGCTCCACAAGAAGTTTTGTGGCATGGTGCTGCTTCATTTTGCAGTAAATTATATGAAACGATGGAAGAATAAGCACTATGAACTGCAATTCAGCTGATGGTTGTTATAACTGTGCAACCCATGTACTAAACAATCCAATTTCAAGATTTTTAGTTCGCTTGATTCAGACAGATGCACAAACAGAGTTCAGTCTCGTGTGGGCTTAAAAGATATGGCCAATTGGCCACGGCCGACTCCTTAATCGGACAACCCAAATCCTGATGCATGGTTGATGAATGTAGACTCAATTGCACCAGGAATTGTGGTTAAATTATCCAAGATATAGGCTGCAGGACAGATGAAAGGATAATATTGTGATTGCAGAGCGACTGCTACTATCCTCCTGCAGGGAAAACAAATAGAACAGCACTCCCGGGCCAGCTCTCCTGAAACAATAATCCAACCTATGGAGCGTCAATTACGCTCGACGTTTGGTCGAAAATACTCTTGTTAGAACGCTACTCACTGGACTCCTAAGTGCCATTTCCTTTGGTTGCGGGTCAGTTGAGTGGTGGGTTTATGAGTCTGTTTTTATGACGGATCCGCTAACCCGTCCCACCATCGAGTGTACCCTGTAGCGTTCGATTTTCCATCGCCTTTTCAAATATTTCATTCGTTATTTCATTTTATGTCCTCAGTTCCATTCAAAGAGGGAATAAATGTTAATTGGTTTGGGGTTTGCTTGGGATATTTTTATATTTTTGAAATTTACATTTTCCAATGTTCCGAAATTATAACTTGAAAAAGGATTCGAAAAATTATGTAAAATATAATATTTATTTGTTGAGAAACTTTTCATAAGCATTAAATTATATTAGTTCATCTTTCTCCGCGCTCCCTCTCCGAATAAAAATAAAATTCAAAACAAAAACTAATTAGCACCCACTTTTTTATATTTTATTTTTTATTTTGAATCAATTGTTTCTTTATCTTTCGCGGGAATGCCTTTTTAAAGTGGTACCTACGTCCCAAAAATAAATTTCAAAATTAAATCGAGAAATAAACTTGAAGTTTGGTTAAATTGAAAATAAAAGAGGCAAACCGCATTTTCAAAAACGATTAAGATATCGTTTTTTCTGAACAAAAATTGTCCCGAAGTGAACTTTTCAAAGATTGATATCAAAGTGCCATTTTAGCTCTGAAACATCAACTTTTCAAAACCTCAAACTTTTTGTAGGCCGCGAGACTCGATATGCTGCTTTATTCAACACTTTTTCTCTCGAAATTGTAAAAAAAAAGATGTTTTATCTCTTTCATTCTCAAATGGCTCTAATTATCACCTCAAACTATCAAATATATTATTGATAAACTATTAGATATATTATTTATAGTATTTTTTCCTTAATTTTTGTAAAGAGTAATATCTAAAAAAAATACAAGAACAAGCATTTAATTGAGTAATATATTAATCATATGCCATTACTACTACTCGATCTTCTCCAATTATGTGCGGCAGAATGCCTCAGAATATGAGTAGGTTAAGTTCAAGAGATCCTCCTCCAAGACGTAGTTTTATCACCCCTGTTTCACCGATCAGGGCGTGGTTTGAAATCATCGAGCGCTTCGTTAAAGCTACCTGGAGAGTCATAGGTCTAAAAAGAAAACATGGATGAGCTGGTGACCTTTGCCTCGCCATTTCCCGTCAATTTAATGGCACTCTCAAAGCACCCGCCGTAAAATCCAAACGACCTTATGACCCATTTAGTGCTCTCCCTATATTCTTGGTCTCTGCCGTTGCTAGAGACTGAAACACTTTTCTTGACCACTCTCGGCACTCTAAGAAAAAAAGGTAAAATCCAGATATGCACGGGAAAAAAGTCCAATTATAAAAAAAAGCCGAAAAGAAAACATGTTTCAACATTGAAACATCATTTAAGGGCTTGGGAGACAAGGCGCATGAGTGAAGTTTCTGAGAAAAATTAAGATATTAATGATTTCAAGTTAAACTAATTTTAATACATATTTTGTGATAAATTTGCTCCCAAATTTCATTTTCAAGCATCTGAAAGTCCGTTTGAACTTCCTTCCGCCATAAGGATTCATGTAATTTCGGAACTTCAAACACATATTTCTTGAAATAGCAAAAATGCACCTTTGCGCTTTGTCCTCCAAGCCCCTCATTTATCATGTCACTTATATACTTTATATGTACTTTATATACTAATATACTTTATATATAATTTAAATCAATCGATCTGAGCCTCTAGTGTTTACTTATTTTTTTGTATTTATTTTTTACATCCCTCCTATTAAAGAAAAACAAAATCGAAGTCCTTGGTAACTGCGTCAATCGGCTTATTTATTGGAATGACTTTATTCACGTCTTTGCACAAATGTGAGGAGTGAGGCACCAAGTCATACGATGCTGCGGAGGCTGAAAGACAATTCAAACAAGGGCGACGTGTTATGCTGAAAAACAAAATTAAACCTCGCAGATGAAATTAATTATTATATAATTTTGCCACCCTCATGTCACCTTCGTAAGAATACTTTCGTAATGTGACCCCTTTGAAATTATTCCCGTAAAAAATTATAATAAAATTAATTGCTTTTCAAAATAAGTTAACGCAAAATGAGACTAAACGGCAGGGAAATATTGCCGTGCAAAGGAAGAACGCCGTATGAGCATTCGAGAGTTGCCAAATTTCCTTCAATTTAATGCTCATTTTTGAAAAAAGTTATGAATATTTTTCCTTGAAATTTTCATGGACTCTAGGTGAAATTGCGAACAAAATCATTTGAAGAATTGGAAGGAAAATATTCATAAGTTTTCCAGGAAATTTGTGTTCTATCAAAGGAAATTTGGCAACGCCTGAAGTTTCATATAGCGTTTTTCCCTAGCTCGGCAAAGTACTACACGAATGAAGCGAGAGCCACCATGCGCTTTCAATGAGCGTCAAATCGCGAGTTGCAACTGCTTTTCCGCTTAAGGTGTTTTTTTGCACCATGCGAAGTTAGTTCTTCAGCTTGAACGGTTAATTTTGTGCTCAATGTGAGTCACGCGCCTCTCGGCGTTTTTACACGCAGTTTGTTTAACAGAGCCTTTTTATTCGTGGCTCTACGTGTGCATATGGGTGTATACATAACACCGAAACTATCTTTACAGAAGGTTTTTTCTTTTTTTGTATCTGCACGTGTTATATTTCACTCTTCATCAGAGGATGTTTCCTGACACTTCAAAGCTTCGTGCGAGTCTTTAGGGGGAACTCTACCCTCATTTTTCAAACTTGTATCAAGCTCATTTGGTTGCAGAGATGACCTTTGACTTGGAAAGTTCAGGATGAATTATACAAAGTCTTGTTCTTCTTCTTGCATTTTATCAGCTATGTTCGTTGCGTAAACTCTAAAACATTTGAGTTCGAAAAGAAACCGACTTTAAAACGAGACACTTCGCATAATTAATGCTGCAATTTACAGATAAAGATGCGAGAAGGAGTGACCGAAAAGTAATATAAACACCAAATATTACCTCGGTTGCCTTAATGAGCTAATCGATAAGTTGCTGTACGTATTGCACAGGTCCTACCACCTTCAAAACAAACTCCGAAACTCCAAAAAAAGCTCTCAAAGTTGGGGTCATAATGGAGGAGGTACCTCACGCTATCCTAAGAACCCACCCCCACCTCTATATCAAGTCAAACCCTCCATGCAAAGATAGGGAGCAGAGACATCAACAGCGCCGTGTTTTCATTTTTAGAGTGCCTGAACGAAGCAGCGACCCTGCTAATATATTTGCTCCCTATCTTCGCATGAAGAGTTTGACTTGATATCGTCACCTTCCGGTCAAAGTATCACAAGTGCCATGCGACGTTTCAAAATTTCCGCCGCCATTTTATTTTTAACAGAGAAATTGTTGGTTGAATCTGTTCGAAAATTTCACTGAATTTTATCGGCAGCACGAAGAGGATTCAGTGATACTTTTGGACAGCTTCGTTGAACAATTTCTCTGTACAAAAAATAAAATGGCCGCGGAAATTTTTAAACGTCGCATGGCGCTTGTGATACTTTGGCCAGAAGGTGACGATATAGAGATGGCGAACTTTCTGGGTAGCTCGCGGGACATACCCTTCATCACGGCCTCAACTTTGAGAGCTTTTTTTGAGCTGCACCATCTCGTGTTCTGCCGTGCTAAGGAAGACCGCCGCATGAGCCTTCAGACGTTGCCAAGATTCCTTCGATAAAAACCGAATTTACTGGGAAAATTGTGAATATTTTTTTCCAACATACTCACACAATTTTGTACGCAATTTACCCTGAAATATCCGAAAATTTCAAAGAAAAATGTGCATGAATGTCGTCCGAAATATATGTTTTATCAAGGGAAATTTGGCAACTCTCAAACGCTCATACGGCGTTCTTCCTTAGCACGGCAGTGTCCCTCGTTATATTTTACGTAGGAATCAGTACTTAAACTGCAAATTGCAAGAGCCCCATTGCAAAGTAATACCATGCTATATGTAACAAATAAAATAAGAATAGAGAAATAAAACAAGCAACCAGGAAGAACATTAAGCGGGGCTCATGAGATAGCACTCATGATTCCGTTGACCCCGAGGAAGTATATCAGGGGCCCAGATAAAAGTAACTTGTTTGGAGGAGGTTATTGATTCCGCGATGCAGGAGCCGGGTTGGCAATAATTGCCGCTCATAAAATGCCACGTAGCCGAGCGGAAGCCGTTGACCGGGCGGGGGCGGGGACCGGCCCAAGAACAAAAGGCGCCTGCAGCAGCCGCGATGCAATACGACGTGCTCCGCTGCGCCGGGTCTGGTCTCCGACAGCGACAGCCCGACACAGATAATGACGGAGAGCCCGCTCAGTTAACCCACATCCCGCTCCCACGAACCCAACGCCCAAAGAGTCGTAAAAGCCGCGCCGGCCAACGGGTCATCAAGCGGACGTGTTTCTGCAAAACGGAACTATTTGCAATCAGACATGAGCCTTGGGATCCATGAGAATATATGCACAACAGGGCTCACGTCATAATGCACATGGTTCCGTTTGGCAGAAATCCGTCCATGTGGTATTTGATCGCTCCTCCAGTCTTCGTCTGACCCCGGCTCACGAGCCATATCAAACCGACGATGGCCAACTGCACAATTTTAAGTTTCCAGAATGTGTCGCACAGTGAATCGACCTCGACTGGAGAGGTCGGACAAAATTTGGAAACTTTAAAAGCTCATAAACTGGTCTAAACAAATCTTTGAGGTTTTAAAAGTGGCTCCATTGATTTTTTAGTAAAATTGTCTTCAAGGAATATTCGGAAAAATTTGAAATGTGACGAAATAAACATCAAAATTAGCAGTTTTAGTCAAAAATGTTACGCCCGACCTCTCTGATTGACTCAATCCACTGTATGTAGCGAGCAAATAGTCAATTGCCTTGGCAAATAGTCAGGTATCATCACCTAAATTAATATTCTGATTATTTTCCTCATTTTAGACAAAATTCATTGCTCATATAAGAGAGAATTCTCTGTAAAAATGTGAATGTCATAAGTTACTATTTTAAACGAGTTTTTAGCCTCCAGACAAAAATTTATCTTCAAATTCGCAGCATGTCATAAAACACACATTTTACATAATTTAAATTTGAAATATACGAGGAGCATTTGAAGAGGAAAGGAACGATGCGAGTTCGTAGATTTGATGAGTTATTTTTCCCAAAATATTGAAAACTTGTGATTTTTCCGTCATGAAATCAAAACATTTCATAGAACGCCTGTTCTATTTGCCTGCGACAAACATACAGGCCTTGTCCACAAAACCGCAGTTAGGACGAATTAGTTCCGCGAACTGTGGGTTCCAGGAACAAGTTACAGGTGAGTTATAACAACTTCCTGAAACAAGTTCACCCGAAGTTCCTCGAACCGCGCTCGTGTTGACAAGGCGTAAAACTGAGAATACAGTAAAGTCTCCACTATCTGCGGAGCTCAAGACCGGAAGGTAATTCGGATACTTGAAAATCGCGGGTGATCCAAAACCATGCAACCTGGTTGGAAAACATTACAAAATTGGAGAGGCCGTTTGTAAATTAAATCGTGTAAAGACTTATTGTCATATATTAGAAGAGGAACAGAAGTATAACTTAGTTAAGAATAAATTGAATATTTTCACCTGTTGAACAAAAAAGGGATACATCACTTGTAGAAGACATTATTCCTATGGAGGTTTGAGATATTTATTTGTGTTAAAATATGCTGCTCAAATTGACCGCAGATATTCTGAATCACGGATAGTCGAGGCTCTACTGTATGAGAATTTCAATCAAAAAAATTATGCATGAGTATTACGGGAAATCAGACTTTATTGCACAGCAAAGCATTTGATACATTTTGTTGCTACCGGTTGCAATAGTTCAATTCATTTAACCTCCAGCAGTGAATTCCAATGGCTCCAATGAGAGCGATGAACACATACACTTTGATGAAATTACATTTACGACCGTCCGATACGATGCAAAAATGAATTAAACTCGATCAAATGTTCGCTTAGATGGTGAGCTAAAAGCCGGGATCATAACAAAAGCGACCAGAATGCGCGTTTATCAGTCAAAGTTCCACTTGAAACATGACTGTCACGTCAAAAATTCCACAAACGAACTAATCAGTGGAAAATTAAAAGGTTAAAATAGGCAATTTATACAGACGCAGAAATTCATCCCTTTTTGAGTCGCTTCAATCATCAACTTATTGATCGACTCAACGAAAAACTGTTTGAGACGAAACCGGGATACGAATGATTACACCACAAAACTCAATTTATAGCTTGATCAAATTTCTGGACTCTATAAATTTCATGAATATTCAAATTTATGCTCACGCAGACTTGAGGTTTGAAAGTGATGCTTTTCGTTCAAATTCAACGATTGTTCGATCAATTTGACGTATTTCTACCAAACGGAATGGAGATGTTGCATGTGTGAGGAATTTGCGATTTGACTGTTGATTCTCATGCAAAAGTCCGCAAGAAACACGATGGTGCCCCTTGTTTTCCCTGAAATCAACTCCCAAGCTCAAAAAAAACTCTCAAGTTGAGGCCAAAATGGAGAGGATATCCCGCGCTATCCTGAGAGTCTACCTCTACATCAAGACAAACTCTCCATGCAAAGATAGGGAACAAATACATTAGCAGGTTTGCCGTGTTTTCAGTCTTGGAGTCCTCAAATAAAGTGGCAGCCCTGTCAGTGTATTTGCTGCCTA
Organism: Bemisia tabaci; assembly: GCF_001854935.1. NCBI lineage: Eukaryota > Metazoa > Arthropoda > Insecta > Hemiptera > Aleyrodidae > Bemisia > Bemisia tabaci. Next base: position 8,403,130 of record NW_017549038.1, read on the forward strand.
TCTTTGCATAGAGAGTTTGTCTTGATGTAGAGGTGGACTCTCAGGATAGCGTGGGATATCCCCTCCATTTTGGCCTCTACTTGAGAACTTTTTTTGAACTTATGGGAGTTAATTTCAGAGAAAACCAGTGTCCACATCGTGTTTCTCGTGAACTGTTACATAAGAATCAACAGTCAAATCGCAAATTCCTCACACATGCAACAATTCTATTGCCCGTATTTCTACCAAACGGAATTACGTGATTTATGACGTGAGCCCTGTTATGCGTATATTCTAGTGGGTCTCAGGGCTCATGTCTTCGTGCATATTCGTCCAATTTTGAACGAGAGCACCGGAAGTGAGTTAGCAAAGAACGAGGCAGAAATTCCTGGCGCACCGCAAATGTTGAAGCCGAGTCAAAGGGCACTTTAATTGGTGTCCCCCAGCGCACAAACAACTTTAATCGTCGGACACAGTCGGGACCGTGAGCTTAATTTATTGAAGAAGCGATGCTTTAGGATAGCTCCAAAGACACTTTGTAAAAGCTGCGTTCGCTATTGTTTTAACTCCGAGCAGAACAGAAATTAAATAGCGGGGAATAAATCAGTGGGACGCCCTCTTGATTTCGCCGCTCGCCCCGCAGAGCCCCCCCGCCCCCCGCCCCCCTCCTGAGTCGTCTTTTCTTTGCCACCGAGCAAAGGAAACACCGAAATGTGGAATCAATAATTTTTGACCTCGCAACTCTTAACCTAATCCAAATTACTTTTTTTTCCATCCCAGCGCTTCTGTTTTAAAATAAAAGTTTTTATTTATGATTCGAAGTGCCCGCGCGTCTCCAAGACCCTGACTGAAAGCTCCTGAGTGGATTCGATTAGGGGAAGGGCGAAAGAGGAGGGAGCTTAAACTCTCAAATTTGTTCGACATAAATTTTAATTACATCGCCCCTGGAGAAAATTAAATAAAACCGTGCTCGAGTTTTTCAAATAATATTATTTTGACGACAGAATCCATTCGAGGAATGCTTCGTAAACATTTTATAGTGTTTCTTGTGGATTGATCGTAATTTCAACTTATACATTATAAAAATAAAGGAGGGCTCTCAGATGCATTAGACTCGCAGCGCAGGTGATCTCCCTATAATGATCAAGTAAGAATTAGAGATCACGTAACGTGAAACTTTTACATCGATAGTGAAATCAGAAAATCATTAATCCTAGGTTGCAATCCATCGCGACCAGACGAATGCATGAAACAGTAAACCAATCACTTTTAATTCTTTACGTTTAAACGAATTTCTTTGCAGAAAAATTGCATTTAAAAAAAAAAACTGTTCCTCTCCTTTTAAAAGAATAATAATTGGGACCAAAAGTTTGGAATAATCACAATTTTCATACAGAATTTTTTAATTTCGTGGTACAGCGTGAAAACCCCAAATGTTAACGGACAGCCATTTTTGCAAGAAGGATCTGCAAATTTCCACAGTACTTAGCTCTTATAGCACCAGAAAAATGAAAACAATGAAATATAGAAATAGAGCGAAGGAAAGGGCGCTTGTTGATGACGGCGCAGAGATACAACAATTCGTGGTTGATGGATGTCCGTGTTGCGTCTGCAAAATTGAAGGCGCTTTGGCGCGAGGCATGAACTCGCAATGCTCCGCTCTATGCTGCTAATGAGGTGTCCTTCAGATTCGGGAAAAAATTTAAAAAAGGGGGCCCGATGACGTCTCTCCTATCTTCGGTTGTGTAGCTCACATCACCTTGAAGTACCCTATAAATAAGACAAACGAGACCAACTCAATACAGGAATAGAACAAGGAAAAGGAAGCGCGTTGATGACGGCGCAGAGATACGACTATTCGTGCTTGACGGATGTCCGTGTTGCGTCTGCAAAATTGAAGGCGCGATGGCGCGAGGCATGAACTCACAATGCTCTTTCTCAATGCTGCCAATAAGTTGCCGCTCGGTTTAGACAGCAAATTTAAAAGATCCACATACGTCTCTCCTATCTCTGGCTATGTTGAAAATCGATTTTCTTTTTTTCTTTCTTTTTTTTCAATTTGATGTCTGATTCGTTTTTTACGATGTGTTTTAGGCTCATATATAATTTTCGTACGTACCGGGTCCATACAACCCGCGGGCCAAGTATGTTTAGCAAGCCTCGGTTGAATATGACCCGAGGGGCAATCAATCTAGACATATACGAGTACGGGTTAATAGATACAACTTAAGTACTAAAGTCAAATTAGAACCACACCAGGAAATTTCTAAAAATTCACATGCATGCCGTTGAAAGACATACCTTTTTTCTGTCCCTCGATTGAGCATGATGATGAGAAGAGGTGTTGGCAATCTTCAAAATCGGATAAACAGAGGACTAGGCGGAAAAATCATATTGGTGTAATATTGGTTTTTAAGCTCTTCCTAAATCCGTCTTTCTGTTGGATAGAATAGGTATTGTCGGATCTATTTTTTTTTTTTTTGAGGCATATCATGATTTCATTATTTACACCAAGCATTTTTTGTTTCATTGTGTAGAACTTCTCGTGGTTTTCATCGCGTTTTTATTTTTAGCTATTATTCTCCCTTTCTCTCCAGTTTCCTACTCCTCCATTTTCTGAATCTCCTAATTTTTTGTGGTGTGGAACTCGCCGGCAATATGAAAGATTAGAGGGGCGAATTTGAAATGCATGAAAAATAAACACAATTTCACCGTGAAACTCTCACGGAAAAGTTTAAAAAGACGTATCACTTATAGTATAATACAATTCGTTTACGATTATTTATGCAAATTGAAGTATTTACCCAATTCTTCCGTTAATTGTAATCTATAAGTTGCGTTTTCGTCTTTTTTAGAGAAGCAGTGTGGAATTTCTCTTCACAGACAATCAGAAAGTCTAAGAGCTATATATCGTCTTCCGATATCACTGTAAATCGATTCATTTTCAAGCAAATAAGCTCTTATTGGTCTTATTCTAAAGCTAATGAGTCGCTCTGGAACTTCCTCTTCTTTCTCTTTCTAAAAGTTTTTTCAAACGGAATCGATGGTCAGTTGTTTTAGGAATCACTAGTCATCTAGAAGCGATAGCTTCTTTAGTCCTGAGAGTAAAAATATCATTCCCCGTCGTTCAATTAATTAACATCAGAAAAATTAAAATCTAATGTACCAGCCTTAAAAAACTGTTGAAAAGGATAGGTTTTGCCTGTCAACGTCCACACAATAATCACGAACCGGTAGATACGTAAATTACACACGGGAATGCAAATACTTCAGACAAACGGACTTTTCATTACTTCAAGAGACTGTCAACGACTTGCACCTATGTCAGAACTAAAACATGTAGGAAACTGTTGCTACCCTTTCATTACTCTTCGACGCTCATTCCAGTTCTGTTTATTCATTCATTCTTTCCAGGGTCCCTCTTACATCATTCTTACTCAATTTGATAATATTGCCTTCTCTCATGGTGACTGAGGATAGCACCCAAAGTGTACTTTCAGCACATGCATACATGCCGTTTTACAATGCTCCCTCTTTCTCTACAACCTGTAAGTAAGAGCTCTTTAATAAATTAAGATGATTTTGTCCTCGTGTATAATTTACAGGCTGTCCTCAATTTGGTATGACTGACCATTGCCTGTACGTAAAAATGCCACGGCAGCGGGGCACTTTGAGAAAGAAGAGGGCAGTAGGAAATAACACACATTTTAAACGACCACATAATTAAATTTTTTTGTAAATATAATAAAAAAAAATCCGTATAGGTCATTGTCTAAATCCGATGTAAAGATTCGCTGACTCACTTAAGTGATTATGCACTGAATTCAATCGTTAAGTTGCTCTCGCTTTGCAGTCCCTGCTGACTAGAGTAGCCCTAAGAACGTTGCACTGAAACTCATAGTTGGCGTGCTTTTGGACGAGGGCTTACCTATGAAAAAAGGTGTCTCTCGGGGGAGGGGACACACTCAAACGACTCACTTCGCACAGCCGATAGTTTGAAGACTGAGTGTGGTCTGAACTTTAACCGCAAAACCGTAGCGGAAAATGAATTATACTTTTTTGTAACTCGATGTGGATTTTACCCAAAAGCATCAACTGCTCTTAACTGTCAGGGAATCATTCAAGCTTAGAGTTTGAGCGAGAAGTGCTTAGAATTCCTTTTCAGTGTAGTTTTAGGAGTAAGGACAAGACCTATGGACTTGAAAAAATTATGCGTATCTTTGGATGGATTTCCTCTGGGCGAGACAGATTGAAACTTTTGAATTTATTTATTTTTTTTTTTCACGTGTAAATAGAAAGCTAAAGTCCCCGAACGCGTAATTCCATTTCAATGTTTAAAAAGCTCTGAGCATGTGATGTTATCAAAATTAACCTTCGTCCAGTTTGCCGTCCGAATTTTCGAATGGGCGTTTGAAAATTCGCTGATTTTCAAAGGAAACCCGTTAGTTTTTTTTAATCATTGTTAGTATTGTTATTTTTCAACAAAGAAATAGACATGAGCGGAGATTTACAACACTGTAGTCGGAGGTACGCGGGTTACGACTGCAACCAGTTAAATTCGATGCAATTTTGACATATTTTGTAAACAGATTTTTGACCAAAGGGGCAAAACAAGTCTGCAGGAGGAGAACAAACTCCGTCAGAACTAATAATAATATAAAAAAAAATCAGGTGGAAAGGCCAATGTTTCTAAATTCAAAAGAAGTAATCATCCCGCTATCCAATGAACAGGCGTATTTCACAGAAATTTCAAGGATAATCCGTTTAAATCCCTTAAAATCTGACAACGGCTGCACGTAGGACGATCAAGAAAAAAGAGGGATGGTGGAGGCGTCGGCCATTTCCAATAAGCGCGTTGGGAAATTGGCAGGTAAACATGAAAAATTGAGCACTTGGAAAATGCTTGACTGGAGACTGAGGCGTGCGTCTCGGTGTCGAGGCTTCCTCGAAATTTCAGTTTCGCTGAAAAACACACAATCCCGTCTCACTTATTGAACAAACTTCCGCTCGAACGAAGCTGCACACTTCTCCGTTCTCCCTCTCGCGTCCTCGCGTTGAAATCTAATTCGGAAAGCCGTGTCTTAAATCCAAGCGGACTCGAATAATCCCCGATGTAATCTGCTGTCCTCGAGTGCCTCCAATGTCAAGAGGTTAAGGATAAAGGGGCTTTATGGGTGGGGACTTACCGAGGAATTTCGGGGGAAGTTTAATCAGCCTACTTTAATATTTAACCGAAGGAGAGGAATAACAGGCTATTTTTTTCTTCAGCCGAGTGGTTGATTCCGGCCTCCGCAACGGATATCAAAGGGTCATTAACCTCAGCTTTGTTCCCAATGTTAAAGAAAACTCTTGATTTCGGAAGTTATGAATATCGGATCGGCTTTTTTTTCTGCGGAATAGCATTAATCTCCCTCGTTAATATTTGTCGTGGCTTATGGATGCTACTAATATGTGCTTTGAGAAACAATGCGTCTAAAAAACCAACTTCAGAAATAAAATTATTACGATAAAATAATATCGTGTTTGAACACCGTTAAAAAAGACCATTGAAGCAATAGAATTCCTCCGCTTGATAATTTTGAATTGAAATGAAAAGTGAAAACTGTGCGCAAAAAAAACTCACGAAGTTTTGGAACAACTATTTGTAGGTAAACACTAGAATATTTAACTCTCAGATGCTTATAAGCCGGGTCAAATTGACCCGAAGCTTGCTAAAAACACGTGCTCTGCGGGTTGTATGGGGCCGATGCATACGAGCTTTACATATAATAGGTCTTCAAATACATCCTCAAAAATAAACCAGACGAATAAATTGGAGTAACCGGAGATAAAACCGGAGATGGATTTCTGGAGAAGGTCAGCAGGAATTTCTAGGAGAGATCGGGTCCGTAATGATAGAGTGCGTCAGATAATGGAAGTCGAAAATGACATCGTGTTCGACGTCATGACCAAACAACTTGTTTGGTATGGTCATGTCAATAGGATGACGGAAGAGAGGCTGCCAAAAAAGATGCTTGATTGGGTTCCTCCTGGGAGGAGACGTAGGGGACGCCCAGTGAGAGGTTGGCGACAGGGGGTGTTAAATGAGATAAGAGATTGTCAACTCCCTGATGACCTGTGGGAAGACCGAGCTTTGTGGCGATTAGGCGTCGCACAGCGCCAAAGAGCGCTATAAAAGCGACTCATATATATATATATATATATATATATATATATATACATATATATATATAAATTGGAGTGCCAACACAGCCAAAGATGGGAGAGACGAGTGCGGCCTTTGTTATTAAATTTTTTTCCTGAATCTGAGCGACACTTAATCGGCAGTATGGGGCGGAGAGAGCATTGCGAGTTCACACCTCGCGCCATAAGCGCCTTCAATTTTGCAGACGCAACACGGACATCCGTCAAGCACGAATAGTCGTATCTCTGCGCCGCGTCATCAACGCGCATCCTTTTCCTTGTTCTATTCTCGTACGTACTGTGTTGGTCCCGTTTGTCTTATTTACAGGGTGCTTCAAGGTGAAGTGAACTACACAACCGAAGATAGGAGAGACTTCATCGGGCCCCCTTTTTCAACTTTTTTTCCGAATCTGAAGGACACCTCATTAGCAGCATAGAGCGGAGCATTGCGAGTTATAGTTGCGAGTCGATTACTGCCGTGTATGTTACCTAGATAAAAAAGAACGATGCTCTTTGCTGAAATATTACAGTAGCAGTTATTTTGTTGTCTGAAAAATCCAATGTTTCCGGATATTACAGATCCTCTTCACTTTCTCAGAAGAATTTGATTCATTGAATGAATTTTCAAAGTTACAAAGATATCCAGAGCAATGACCCTAATGATAAAAAAATACTAAAAATGCTCGAATCACAATCTGGATTATTTGATCCAAATATCTCTGAGCGGAGAACACGGAATGAGAGGACGTTATCAATTTTCCGTTTTACGCTTTGGTGCTAGTGAATATTTATACAACTGCTGCTTTACAGTGAAATTCAGATAGCTTTTTCATATCGGCACTATGCCAAATGTGCCGCAAAATTTTTGCTCGAGGCTTTGGACTCATTGATGTGGCTATGTGAATGCGATCGAGTATAAAATTATTTTACTCCGAGAGCAAATCATTACTGCTGAACGAAAAGCGGGACAGTAGAGAAAAGCTTATTTAATCATTCTTGTAGCATCACAGTCTAAACTTTCACATACAAACTATGCTTTTCCTGTCTGTAAAAATAAAAGATAATGTGGCGAGACGCTGATAGGGGGAGAGAAAGAGAGAGAGAGATTTACAGGCGCGGCTTTACTTCCATTAGGCTTGTGCTCACCCTATAACCTCTCATAATCTAATAGCGCAACGCTATAGAATAATGTCGGGTCCTGTTCCAAATCGTAAAACACCTAAATCAACGCTACAATATTAATAATAACAACGGTTGTTTATTTTATTTGAAGGAGGGGGTACTATGCTGCTGGTTTTTGACCATTACTCCCGACAAATTATGAATTCCACTTTTCCTAAACCCAGTTTCTTCCCTTCTTTTTCCTTATTTTGTATACGTTGCTTTAGGACACAGCATTGACTTCTTCGTGTCTCTAAAAGAGTGGGAACTTGAACTCTCTGTCGTTGGAGGATTTATTTTACAAAACACCTTCTCACAATTACTGACTGAAAACTCAATTTAAATGTTGCCCAACAGAGGTAAACAAAAGACTGTAACTTCGTTGGAAGTCCACGCTTAAAGTTTCGCTCTCGGATGTTTTGTTCTTCCGAGCTTCAGAACTTTACAATCCATCCACCTCTTGAGAGTGAAATGTGCAAAACATGCTTGGATCACATCCTCTGCTGCGAGAAAGATACAAACGCGAACGTTCGTCAACTTTCTTTGAAAATCGGATCGATGAAAATTTAATTTTGCTCGCCGAAAATAAAATACACGTAGGCTGAATGAATGCAAGTTGAAGAAAATGTCCGGCCTAGACTCGTTACTTATTTTCTTTTTTTTCGTGACCGCTGTCACGTTCATGATGCAAGAAAAGAAAAATCTTCTAACCGATAAAATACTCGTAGGTATCTAAATCAAAGGAACGATTCATTCTACATTGTTTTGAATGAATGAAGCAATCAATTAAAACGGAATAGATGTTTCTTTTCAAGTTAATTGATTCACACTGTTCGACATGCAGCAGTTCATTAATTACGCAAAAAAAAACAATTTTATGAAAAAAACCAGCTGTTGCGAGCTTCCTGCAGGTACGACCCATCACAATCAGCCAATGAATATTTACCCTGTGGGTCAGTGTAAAAAAGACGTCCTCTGTTTAAGGGTTGCTTTTACCTAGTCGTTGGAATGACAGCTAACAGCGCTCCGTTGCCCGTTTGAAACCACCTCTCACGGCACGTAGCATTGTTCGCCTTTATTTCGACCGGTTAAGCAAAAACAGAAGCCGCGGGTCGAAACGGTCGTGTCCTAACAGATTGACTTACGAGTGTCACGTTTTTTACGGGGTTGCATGCCCAGTGACTGATTATACGCGTAGGCTTTTTTCCAGTATAATGCATTAGATCGTAGAGCTGGGCTTGGATAGTTTAATCATTGCTAAATGACCTGCGGGCTGCTTAATGAAATTAATGGATAAAGCAATGGACAAAGAAACAAAGGAAAATTGAGCGATTCTTTTAGCTGAGACGTGCGGTTGTTATAGACTAAGAGAAATACTGATGGACTAATTATAGGATCTCTAATGAGGCCATAAGAGCGGTTCATTTTCATTTTGTCTTCCTTTGTCTATAGCTTTGTCTATCAATTCCAATAATCAACCCGCTGGATCGATGAATGCTTATCTCAGCAACGCAGTCTATCGCTTAAGATCATTCGATACCGATTCAATAGATTACAGCTGGGAATTGGAACGGTGCACCAACATTACTGCTACCGGAGGCATCAACAAAGTTAAGCGCCCGCATTTTTTTGTGTATGCAAACAGGGCATCCGTTGAGTTGGAATAGTTGTATCGTATCACGTGGCGCTCTTGAGTCTATTATTACTCGCTCTCTCTTAACATGGTTTCGCCCTCAGGGGTGACAATCCTCGCAAGTTGGCAACGTGTTTTTTGGCAGCGTTAGGCAACTTTAGGCAGCGTAACAGGGAGCTTCAAATAAAACGAAGCGTTTCATAACGATTTTGAATGGGTTTCAGGGGATTTCTTATACTGTTATTTCAGTCATACAATTACAAGTTTGTAGAATGACATCATTACTCAAATTACTTGCTATAAAACAATAGTTAGTAACAACTACAGTCACTGACGATGGCAACTAGGCCGGAAAGTTTTAACCAAAAACTATAATAACAAAACCATTTTATTTAAGTAAACACTTGCACATTTTTTTAGCACTTTGGCTACATACCTACCTAACTAACTACAGTCAGTCCATCATTCTCTCTCTTAGTCTATAGGAACCACCCTCTTCAACCAATAGGATCGCTCCATACTCCCCACAGTGGCGTAGACAAGGGGAGGTCCAGGGGGTCTGGACCCCCTTTAGTCTCGTTAATTGTACCTTTATTTTACTTTTGGAGGACAGACATACAGTATTATCACACACAAAATAATGTAAATTTACCGTCGCATTTTTGAATGGACCCCCCTGTCCCCCTTAAAGAATTCCTAGCTACACCACTGACTCCCTACGTCTTCTTTGTCTATGGCTTTGTCTATCAATTTCAATAATCAGCCGGCTAGCGACAATTCCACGACGACCAATTCCTAGCTACGCCACTGACTCCCTACGTCTTCTTTGTCTATTGCTTTGTCTATCAACTTCAATAATCAGCCGGCTGGCGACAATTCCGACGACCAGACGTCGCGACGGGCGTCTCGTCGGGCGGATCGACTTAGCTCTCGATTGCAAGCCGCGCTCATTGCTCCCTGCTTTTGTCGCTAATGGAGCCCCCCCACTCGCTCCGTTTCACTAATTGTTTCTTGATATTATTGATGATCATATTCGCCCCCCCCCCCCCCCCCCCCCCCCCCCCCCCCCCCCCCCCCCCCCCCCCCCCCCCCCCCCCCCCCCCCCCCCCCCCCCCCCCCCCCCCNCGCCACCCCTCCCGCCCGCCCCTCCCCATCGATCTGTTTACTCTCTTTCCCGTCGTTAAAATTCATCGCCCCTCCCACGGTGGCGCGCCGAGGAAAAACGCCGTATAAACCCTTAGGCGTTGCCAAATTTCCTTCGATAAATCACGAATTCCCTGGTACACCTATGAATATGTTTCTGCCAATTTTTCAGAAAATTTTGTTCGTACGCTGATCTACGATTCCTTAAAAATTTCAAGGAAAATATTCATAATATTCTTCAAAAATAACCATTTTGTCGAAGGAAATTTGGCAACTTTCGAATGTTCATACGGCGTTTTTCCTCGGCGCGGCGGCACGGTGGCGTTACCTCCATCCTGGCGGCATGTTTTGTTACCCTTTTTGTGCCGCGTTTGTAGACAAACGGGAGGGGAGGGGGGGGGGTTTGTCCCCCGCTTCGTCCCGCCCTCGTCCGTCCAATGACTCTTTAGACGTTTTCACGTTGGGAGCTCTTAGGCTCCCCCGCTCCGGGCCGGGAAACAAATCGGGGCTTTGAGCGGAGTATTTTTCAGCGCATTGTATGCATTTGTATTAACGAGGAGGCTCGGGGATTATGCCGCCCTCTATTCTTTCGAGCGCGCGTCTTTTCGATAAATTTGAGTGGTTCCGTCGCGTCGGCCCGCCTTTAAATTTGTCATCGGCCCCGGGACACTATACTTCTGCGGCCTGGATGGAAATGAGTTTTCCGCATCCTGCCTGTCCTCTTTTTGAGCCACTGAGGCTGAATCGGCGTTGTTGGAGGTAAACTTAACACGCTTTAAGGCCTGGATACACGCTCAAATTTCCGACAATTTCCGATCAAAAATGGCGACAAAAATGGCGGTCAAAAGTCCTGGATAGTCGATCAAATTCCCGAATCAATTCCGATCAAAGTAGCATCAAAGTGTTGGGAGTCATCAGTCTTTAACTCATTAATTTGCTTCATTTTAAAATGAAAACTTGGCAGAAATGTTTCCTATGGCAGGAAATGATGAATGATGACACTCCGTTCTGATCTTACTTTGAACAAAAAAGTGCGGCCCGTCAAAATTTGATGGTAGATGGTGACCACCAGTCATCAGCATGTCTATTTTGATCGGAATTGGCTCGGAATTTGATCGTGTATCCAGGGCTAAATTTTTGCAAACCGCAAAAATTTGATGATACATATAGATGGTGTCGCCATTTGATCGAGAATTGATGGAAATGCGAACGTGTATCGAGGCCCTCAGGTGATTTTTTGCGGGTGGATTTGGTCGTTCTTCAACCAGATCGGCAGGGTTGCAGACCGAGGGAGAAAAACGATCTTCTGCAGTCAAGAACTAAACTCAGCTGCTTGATGAATTTTGGCCAACGTTTGCATCCATTCACTTTTCAGCCCACCTCGAAAGGTGGGCCGAGAATTTTGAATGTGGCCGTCACTAGCCCGTTCCAGACGCTCAAAATGGACTTTCAGTCTGGCATCGATGCAGGTGTTGACTGTTGAACCGCAAAGGTCCCCGGGCTGATGCCCTTTGAACCGAAGCTCCGAAAATAACAATGGAGAATTTGCATACAAATTTTTGATCGCTTCATCTAAAAGTGCTTAAAGAGCTAATTTCACAGTATTTTTTATTATTTTTTCTGGTACAGGAAATAGTATAAAAATAGATTTAAAAGTGAGAAAATGCACCGCCTAGTGACGTCATCTGGTGGCATTTCCCATTTAAACACATGTATTTTAGCAGATTAGATCATTTTGTCGTATCTCCTCCAATAATTGTTCAATTCATGAACCAAGGGTATCCTCGTGTTCAGATTACGCAGTAGTTTCCACTTAAAGACAAAATTCATCAAATTTCAGACACCTGCAAATCCTCTGTCACCGTTGGGTATTTTTTTTTTTTTTTTTCAAAATTCCATTTACTTGTCTTTTGGATTGCATACTGATTGTGAGATGAGCAAAATTGTTGACTGAAAGAAGTAATATTGTTCCGTTTCAGCCAATTTTGCAACCTTCAAATGGAGTTACGTGTTTCATTTGTCCGGGACTTTGGTCATAATTTCTTTTAGCCTAAATTCATCCATTTATTTAGTTATTGTGATTGTTTTAGAAGCATTTTAAAACAATCATACTTACGTGAGGGGATAAAAAAACAAAAAAAAATTATTCTAAATGCATTTATCATAATACTCTCATTATCACTGCACTTTCCCCTCTTTTCTATGTGACTATGATGTAAAGTATCTGTGCGTGATTTTTCCTCTCGTAGCGAGAATTTCATAACGTAGAAGCAAGTATATCGGGCGCCCTACACTGAAGAGGTCATTCGTTGTTTAACATTCGCTCTTTTTCCCCAACTTTTCTTCATATTTCATAATGCCCCAGGCTGAAAGAAAGTTGGAAAAATAAAACTCGTAACTGAGGAGAAACCAACTTCCTGACACAGTAAGCACCCCCTTTCGAGCAGTCTGCGCTCGGAATTTTACAAGTTGTGGAAAATCACTTGTAACATAAGTGCGGGGTATGAGATAAGCCCCCGAAGGTGAAGTTTTCTCGAATGCAATGCATTTTGCAAGGGTTAATCAAGGAGAGTCCTTGAGAAGTACCCATGCGAGAGCACAACGCAAATACTGCGGTGCTAAGGAAAAACACAGTATGCACAATCGAGATTTGCCAAATCTCCTTCGATAGAATGTTCATTTTTGAAGTAGGTTATGAATATTTTTCCTTGAAATTTTCAGGCACTTCAGGTAAAATTGCGAACAAAATTATCTGAAAAATTGGAGGGAAAATATTCCTATAAGTTTTCCGGGAAATTCGTGTTTTGAAAAAGGAAATTTGGCAACGCCTAAAGGTCCATACGGCGTTTTTCCCCAGCACGGCGGAATAGGAGGCAAGTTTGCATCAGCAGTGAGTGGAGATTTTCACTTGGGCACCTCCCCATTCATATTTCTGGTCGCGCAGCAGCGATGTTATTATCAACTGTAAATGTGATTCAATGCAAAATGAACAAAGAATCGGGGAAACTGTTATCCCACGCAGTGAGGACTAAGACGGCGTTGTCTGAATGCCTCGCATAATGTTAAATTCCGTCCCAACTTATATTAGCCAATCTATATGTGAAAAAAGACTTTTTCTCATGCTAGAATGCTCTTTCATACTAAAAAAAAAGGAAAAAAAAAACACTGATTAAAAAAATCAGAGTCGCGAGCAATAGATACACGATGAGCAATAAAATGTGTCATAGAAAATAGTGAAAAGGACTCTTTTTCTGAGCGTCAATTGCACATTGCGCTCGTTATTGCAAAAGGCAGATAAAAATGTTGTTTTTATTTTTTTGGACGTATTTATGCTGAAATAAACTATGTGTAAAGGGTTTGCGTGCAACATGGTTCCTTTCAGCATAAATACGTTCTTTTGTCTCCCGTGCACTAACGTTTATTATATTTTTTTTCAATTTTTAAGCCGATGCTTGTCACCCATTGAATTGAAGTGATACAAAAGAGAATGTTGCCTGTGAATTTGTATCTGAAGAGATTGGCATTAATCGTGGCTAGAAAGGAAAATATTAGGAAGGGAGGTAAATAGAAAATCATTTCAAGCAGCGCGAAGCGTCAGGGCAGGTTTAAAAACTTCGCTCCTTCTCTACCCTCTGTGCGGATCTTTAGTTAGAATATAACAATTAAAGTATAATTAAGTAACAAGAACGGAGGGAAATCCATGGAAGAGAGAAGGAGAGATGGGGAAACTAAGTGATGTACCATGTTGAAAAGTTGAAGAATATTTTGTTGAAACCTAGATCAATTCTTTCATTCATATACGTAGCTTGATAGGACAGACAATTAAGTGATATGTAATTTTTTTCTCAATCACGCATTATCATCACCCCACACAAATTTTACCCAAATTAAGGTAAATTTACTCATTAATATATCATTATTTCCGAGATTTCTTCACATAATGAAACTCCACATGGCCATCAGGAACGGAAAATGCTATTGTTTAAAAAAAAATTATGATTGAATATAAAGTAACGAATTATCAGTGTTCCATTCGAGCTCTTTGTTGATAAGAGTCGAAACGTTGACATGAAGAAATTTTTGGCATCTGGTAATAATTTTTACCCTCGCGCTAGTGATTTTAAGAGTTTGACAGTGAATTTTTATTGAATGGTAAAAATTACCACTAATATTGGTTATACCCGCCATTGAAAGAGTCCATTGAAAAGTCACAAATACGGGAATTTTAACCTCAATCTTTCTCAGTATCAGCCGTGCACATCTATAAACGACTCTGAATAAAACGTATGTTATCCGTCCAAAACAAGCTGACATCAGCGCCTCCGTTCCTTGCTCTCAAATCAAAAGAAATCTAGCGTGGGTAATTCAAACACGGCCTCTCTCTCCCCACCCCATTTCCTTCCTGTGCCTCGCCTCCCGCCAACCCCGACCCCCGCCCCTTCCACCCTCATCCCTGTTTTTTCAGGACTCGTAAAGCCCTCTTTTTTCCCGGCGTTGATTAAGAAATACCTGTTAATTCGGCGTGACGCAGTTTATGCGTTTTCGGAGCAGCCGCCCACGAAATCTTAATCAACTTGATTCAAGGTGGATCAAAGGCGGAGTAATCATCAATGACCTGGCGTGCTTTGCGATATATCGATTGATCTACCATTTCAACCGACGGAAAAGGATCGATAGACAGGGTGCTCGCAACGAGCACCCGAATAATCGATTCTTTACCTCGCACTGGTAATCATCTCCGATGGGGGCGAGAGTGTGTCTGCGTATTTTACGACCGGTCGCCGCGAGTGACCGGCATAAAAAGCAGCTCCAGATGAAAAGCCCAGTTAAGCAAGAGCCACCTATCTCCAATTGAAACCCGGAAACAAATACGTGGTTCTCGGGCTGAGGCGCGCGGGTGAAGCGTGTGCGAAAGAGCTTCAAGAAAGTTACGTCCGGAAAAGAGCCGTTGATTTTCAATGGCTCCCCTACGATTCTGAGCAACCTCCGATTCCTGTCTTGTCCGTGGCTCGAGAATTAACTATGTAAATACACGGTCGAGCCCGGTGATTTTCTGAATCAACGCTCGTCAGGAAGTGTTGCTCGTGTGCGCGGGTGGGAGCGTTTCCTTTGGGGCTTAATCAGAGCTTCCGAGAATGAGAAATTAAGGAAGTTCCTGGATGGGAAAAATTGGTGCCGCCGCGCCGTGGTGAGCTCGAAAGTTCGAGGTTAAATTTTAAGGCGGCTCTTGAAGATATTCAGATTTAAGAACTGCCCCAATTTCTCAATGAAACGGAGGGTTCTAACAGATTTGTAGAATATGCAAAAAATTGACGATAAAATCGTGATGCAATAGTTTGAAACAGTATTTTGAAAGTTATTCCTAAACTTTTTTTTTTGAAAGTTGGCATTTACTTACGTCCATAATTTTTCAGTGGATTTATAATTCTCATAATAGTATCTTAGTGGATTATTCATTCTCCCTCTATCTTTTCTCCTCGCCCTTCAATTATTTTTCTCCTCCTCCTCCACCTCCTTCTTCTTCTTCCTCAGTCCATTGTCGTCCTTGTTTCCAAAGGCGTCCCACTTCAAAATGGAAAAATTTCTAAAAATCGACAGAACTTTTCCACTTGATCTCAAATTCCATTATTGGCCTAAATGAAGCTGGAGCATTCTACTGCAGTGCTCTGGCTATGTTGCCGATGAAATGTCTCATTTCAAAATGATGAAGTCAAAGTTTTTCCAATGCAAAAATACCTCCTGATCTCAAAATAGTAGCGTTAAGGGTATAGGTATATCTCCCAGAAATACTCAACATTTCCAGTTGCATCAGCTGACCGCCGGAAACATGCACTCTCTGACTGCCCCCCAAAGTTGCATAGCGACTAGTGAATATATATCCACTTGACGCTGTAACTTCAAGTTTTCACTATTTTTTACTGTATTTCGGATTTGGTACAAAAAATTATCCTCACGATGATGTCTGAGGAGAAGGTATTCTGAAAATCCAATTTAGTAATTTAAAAATATCGTACCTAAGTCAGTCCAAGAATCATTTTATCGTCGATTTGGATCCCGATCAGCCCTGAATAGTGCGGCTAATAATAAAACCTGAGACGTGATACCTGTTCGGTGACGTTATTTTTGTGGCCCTTAAAATTGACCCGATGACCTACTTTTCCTTGACGTGAGCATTAAATCATCCCATATAACTATTTATAATGACACAACCTAAATCAAGGGTTTCTTTTCCAAACATAGACTATCAATACGCACACGCATGTCTTAATTTTCTGTAACCTCAAAATTCCTCAAAAAGTAGTAATTAAACCACGAGACCGTTGAATATTGCATTTATTGAATCGTGAATTGTGCCTTCTTCTCAGCTTCAACCAGAAAGAAATTATTTTCAAACGTAACTCGTTAAATCTGAAACTGATAACGATTGTATAAGTTATAAACTGAAAGGTGCCTCTACTTTCACAGGGTCGAATGTTTGTTCATGAAACAATTTAAATTTAGATCCAGAATTGAAACTCATTTCTGAGATCCCAAAGTTAATTTGTTCCTGGTTTCGGCTCCCACTGAAACTCCATCCCTTTCAGTGTGCGCTGAGTTTGGTTACACACACAAAACTACCAAAAAGCCAGTAGCTGACGAAGTACATAGCTTTCAATTAATGTGCTCCCCGAATCTGGAGGGCGATTTGATTTTACGAGGAGGACTTAAGTTCAACTTCCTCCACCCAACCGTACCATTTCGACGGCGAAACTCCAGGAACGCGTTTAACTTGGTTTGCCACGCTACAGACTTCTGTCATACCTCATTTTTTAAACGGTGAAAACTGAACGTTATTTCTTGAGAACGTGCCTGATTTTTCTTTTCTATGTGGAGGATGGGTAACAACACTCATCTTCATTCAACGATGTCTGAAGAATGTCACGTTATATTAAGCACTCTAAAAAGGACGCTCGCCTCGAAAACTGGGTGTTTTTTTATCGTTAGTAAAAAGCTCAAAACTTCACTTATCACTCATCGTTTAAACGAAAATTACTGCTGACTGCTGGAAGTAGGTAACTCTTATACTGCTGCACTTTTCGATTCTGATACGGGGCTTCTCATTTTTCCTTGAATTTTAATTCTGGTTTAGATCTTTATGAGAGAAGCCGTAAGTCACCGCTATATGTTTGGATTGCATTCGATCAGTCAAATTCAACCAAAATTTTAATGTGCAAATTTTTACGCTCCGATGATTACAGCTTCTGTTGTAGTATGCGGAGAGGGATCAGTCAATACCAAATTTCATCGAATGATTTATTTTTCTACAGGAAAATGGTTATGCGCACTCTTTTGAGGATTTCAGGGAGTTTACTTCGCGTCACAGAGGAAATTCTTCGAAATTTTCAAAAGAATCTACGCCACCGGTAAAAAAAAATAAATCAACTAATGAAATTTGGTAATGGCTGATATGACCTGATTACTTTCTGTTTACCTATAGTGTGGTCCAGTTCAGGTTTTACAGAAGAGAATTTTTGAGACCGAACAGCTCAAATGTGCTTCAATTCGTCGCTGATCCATTTCTGCTAAAAATTAAAGCTAAAACAGTATTTTAGCATTATCTGCTCGATATTTCGACCAACTCAAAGGTTTGCCCTACAGTAATGCCGTAAAGTGCGATAAGGACAAAATGTTACAGAAAACTAGCCGTCGCGCCGGGAGACAGCACCGTGGTATCGTTACTATATGTGGTCGTTTCCCTTATGAAAGAACGTAACTACATTCCTATGTTGCCAAATTTTCCGTCACAAATCTTATTGCTATGAGGAGAATTTTTGTTATTTCTTACTCAAAATTGCCCTGATTTTTCTTCTCATCCCTTGAAAAAATCGGAACAATTTTGGGGGAAAAATTTCACCGGCACATTCTTGAGAAAAACTGAATTGTTCGGGTCAATTTTGCAACCTCGCAATGCAATAACGTTTTTTCGTCCGTGAAACGACGATGTCTGTGCTGCCGTGCTAAGGGAAAACGCCGTATGAGCATTCAGGTGTTGCCACATTTCCTTCAATAAAAAACGAATTCTCTAGGAAAATTCTGAATAGTTTGCCTCCGATTTTTCAAACAATTTAGTTCGCAATTTAATCTAAAATGTCTGAAAAATTCAAGGAAAAATATGCACAACTTTCTTCAAAAATACATGTTTTATTCAGGGAGATTTGGCAACTTTCCGATGTTCATACGGCGTTCTTCCTCAGCAAAACCAGCCAACAGTGTTGCTGTGGCCGCAGCACGTCGTCCTGAGAATCCTATTTGGTAAGTGCATCTTACCGCCCCTTTTACTACGCTTACTTTTATACGTGAGAGCGTAAAAAGTTTATTATTTCAACTGCCCGGGAAACAGATGCTGCTCTAGATGTAGCCGTTCCAGCCAGTGATTTACAGTCGTGCACTTCCCTAATTTATGGCCGGGATTCGCGACCTCGTGGGACCTTCTTGGACCACTCGTAACGGAGTGATATTGGCGTCACACTCCGATCAATCCTAAATGAACCGATTTGTTTATTTGTTTTCTTGGTTTTTTCGCGGTTCAACTTATTGATGACTGACTCCTTTCATTGGTCATACATTGATAAATTCAAATTCGCTCAGAAATACGGCTCAAAAAGGCTCGAGTCACTTTATACTGAGAGTTAAGACAATGTGAATCCATTTCTGATTGGTTCCCGTATTTTAGTCCGAAACTTACGTGGAATTTTTTCTTGTCGGTTACACGCAATGAAAATTCTCAGTTTATCTCGCATAAATGAACGATAACATTTCCAACGATGACTGTCTTCTCCTTCAATTTTTTGCCCAAAATATTTGAAACGACAAAAAACTAAATTGACGACACTTCAATTTCCATTCTCGTGAATTTGTCCGGATACCTTTTTTCAGTTCAATCCATCCCAATAATTTCTCAGAATTAAAGTTTATTTTTTTGTCTGATTTTTCTTTTTCCAACGAAAATTATTTACGCAAAGTTGGGAAAAAGCATATTTTGCACCTCGAGAGATATGGAAAGCAGCTCCCAAGCTTTTGAAGATTCCTATAAGAAATAACGGATGCGCCATATAAAATATGATGCAGATCCGCTATTTTCACATTTTAGAATTCATCTCTGGATGGGGTCCGTGGAAGAGGTTGGATTAAATATGCGCCGGCTTCCCGCCACTTCATCATCTGTTCAGTCGCGAACGAGCAAACACCACACACTTTACAGTACACAATACACAATACACCTCCCACACCAGCGTGGCCGATACCATCGACTCACGGCTTAGCGCGCGTGTATACAAGGCATTAAATGTATGCATCCCTGCATACTCCATGAGCACTTGTGTATTTAATGTTGCTTGCACTCGCGGCGAGTTCAGCAAGCAGAGGAGTCGATCTTTTTTTACAACACCTTTAATCGAATTTACCTCCACTGATGCCGTAAACTCAAACACTCGCCGCACAATGTACAGGAAACCTGTTTTCGAAGAAACTATCGGGTTGATTATTGAAATTCATAGACAAAACAAGGGACCCGACAAAGAGAAATTGGAGCGATCCTGTTGGTTGAAACGGGTGGTTGTTACAGACTATGGGGGAAGGGGGGGGGGGGAAGCAAGTTTTATTTGAGTCTGTGGTTAAACCATATAATTTAGATAATCAAGTTATGGATTTGATTTGAATACGACCTTGGTGGCTTTGAGCTTAAATGCTGGATGAAAAACACCTATGAGGCTTGGCGTTTAATGGAACTTTGGGTGGTTTATACAGACGCTCACCATTTCTGCATCATTATTTTTTCAACGTTTCTACAATTTAAGTAATTTACGGACACATTTTAATTATAACCCTTTTCATTCATCAAGTTGGAATGAAACTTCCGCATGGATACTTTGCAAACCGATTTAGCACTCATTCCAAGTTTCTGACATTTTCCGTGCGGTCCTAAGTACCTTAATCTTTTCACGTTGCAAATCCGATAATTACGTCGTTAAAAGTATGCATTCATGTGAGCTTATATTGTTTCTAGTGCATGTTGGCAATCCACTTTGCTTTCCAGATGAATGAGTCAGGCAACTAGCTACAGCGGGAGAAAAGTTAGGGGAATTTTAACGGGAAAACAAATACTGTTCTCGGGTTAGCATTTTCACCAGACCGCGTTACGAAAATTGGAAAAAAAAATGAAAATTGGTTTGCGTTTTTAGGGTTTCTAATTTGTGTGCTCGCTCAGTTCGCTGTAATTTGTTGAAAGCTTTAATCTACTTATTTAGACAGGAATCGCTGTGTGTTACCGTAAGTCCGCAAGCGCACAAAATAGGTACACATTTTAAGTTACGTCACGAACTATTTTTAACCTTTCAACTTTTGTGTCCTAGTTTAGAGTTGATTCATAGCTCAGAGAAAATTCTTAAAGAAATAAAAGACGCAAAGATGGTGCCGTGGCTTTTCACGGTTTTTAAACCAGACAACTTTCAATCACGTTCATGTTTCTAAGTGAGAAAGTGATTGGGAAGATTGCCAGTTTCGTAACAAATTTACCATCTAACAAAGACTTGAAGAGAAACTAAAAGAAACAGAAAAAAGATTTATTCAAGCCTTTGAATGTATCCTCCTACCAGCGAGTTCTATTAAAAGCCGTCTTTTCTTTATCTATTATGTAAATGCAGTGAATAAATATCCGTCTGTGCCCGAGTGAGATCAATGTATGGTGATGCAGGATTTATTGGAGTAGATTTGTCGCATGTTTGAATGTTCCTATCGACATTACTCTCCATAAAACCGAAGACGAAAAAAAAGCTAACGGCATGCAAAGGTAACGCAGCAAATGGGTCAATCTCTTTTTTTCCTTCAGAATCTACTCAAAAATTTTCTTGTGCAGTTTTGATACTTGACAAAACTCACCTAAAAATCAGAATGTTCCTTAAAAATTTTAAAAGAGTCCTGTGTGACATATACAGAGGGGGAGAGAGAGAGAGAGAGAGAGAGAGAGAGGGATGTTTCATTTAAAAATTGCTGTAACCTTTTTTAAAATTTAAATATACATTTATTTCACATATACATATACATATATATCTTAGCAAAACCGGAATCTCCGGGGAAACTTTAGTTATTTTCAATGGGAGTAAAGTCACACCTTGGAGGCAGTTGAAGACTAGGTAGAAACGAAAGTGTTCTGTTTTGAATTATCTCATAGTGATTTTGTATTGCACAGCGGTGTTGACAATGAGATGCTCGGAAACAAAATACCTAATAGGATACTTTAACTTCTAAAGTTTTTTCCCTTTATTTTTCATTACTTTAGAGATACATATTTTTTCTAGGTCTCAAATTGGCAAATCTAAGAAATTAACTTAATGCGGATGAGCTCAACTGAATTCTTGCCAACAGAATAATTACCTCTCTTTCGAGAAATTCAGTCTAATGAGACAAATCTGAACATCAAATATCAAACAAAATAGAAAAACTGCCTTATCCATATACCCTAAATGAGACGTGTCTTAATTTCTGATATTCACCCAAACCGCTCGCCTTTCGCCATGTGGCATGAACATAGTTCTACATGTGACTTTTCGATAAAAACTTGCCTCTCTTTGATAATATTTTATTCTTTGATAATATTTTTTCTCACGCATCATCATTGACGTAATTTAAAAGTAGCCCCCATCCCCACTCCCCCAAAACTCACTTAACCAGTGCATCTGACTAATGAGACGAATTTTATTAACATTAGCGCGTCTGAATTTCCCACGGGTACTGTCATATAAAGTCTCTGCTAATTGTGAAGGCTTACGTGGAAACGGACTCCGTGCAAACCTCCCCTAATTTCAGAACTTACTCGACCACAGTTAACGAACATGAAGAGTACGTGTGAAATCTGGTCACATACTCTGAAGCCATCTTTTTTCCTCAGCGAGGCGCTTGACACTACGTTGTTCTCTATTTTTACAGCCCTCACGTTGCTCTCCCCCCCCCCCTTGCGAAGAATCAAGCCAGACGCCAGCCCGCGGTTTCTAAAACGCATTAAAGCTAATGAAGTGAGATCCTAACCGCAAACACAACATTTTGAAAGTGCATCAGCGAGCACGGCGTTGTTGTCAAGTTCAGATTTTAAAGAATTGCCTTAGCTTTGAGCTCTTGCACAAAAGAATAATTTCAGCCACTCTGGCTATATTCCAGAAAATTAAACGGACAATGCAAAAGTTATACCCTGGAATTTAAAACTTGCTAATCGGCAGGACGTGTTATCCTCACGTTTACGACACATCACAAATTTCGTGCTTGTTGACCGGCAGGGTGATTGCTGCAATGTTCCCCTCATCGATGAAAAGCAAAAAAAAACTTAATCGATTGTTAAGTTGTATTATTCGATATCTCTGAATGTTCTTTATCTAATTGAGTGGCTATCGATCACCGAAGGTCGACTCATCAATTATCTGGTCCTATAAACAAGGCAACGAGGATTGATTTGAACATAATCAACCAATCGTGTAGCTCCACTCTACCTTTAGTCAGAGTCTCATCGTGTCTTACGAGTTTAAAAAAGAAAATTGACGATTGGCCTGCTATTCAAGGATCGTGTTCCTCAAAACGGGAGAGTTTCTCAAACAGTTTCTGCGAGCTAAAGGCTGAATGCGTTCCTCAGAGAAATGAAATAAAGGTTATCCTCAAAAGTGACTTACACATAAACGAGGTCTATCGGTGCCTGATCTCTTGAGTTTTGTCTCCTCGGAACATTTTCGGGCAATGTTTTGTCACTGCGATAAAATGTGCGAAGGAAAATTCTGCCATATTATGATTTGGCGACTGACGTCAGCGCGACAATCCGACAAGGTAACTCCGTCGAATTTTTTTTGATGGATTGATGCACCACTTTCAATCACCAAGTTGCACGCTTTACATGCTGTACCTTAATCGAGGGAGATGGTATTTCCGCTAAATCCTTCGCACAAATCACGAAAAATTGGATCGCTGATTGTAACAATTAAATTGTTAAAAATATGCCCGACTTGTTTCAAATGTACATTTTACAGTAAAAGGAAGCTAATTTAACCAAATATGTGGTTGAATTAACATGTTTTCACTGTAAAATCTACATTGAAACATGTCGGGCACTTCTTCTGACTACAAAGTTGTTAAATCAGCATCATTTTTTTCTGTTATCGCCACAGCAACGAATCGCCCGAAAAATGCTCAAGGATACGAGGCCTTAAAAATTTTGTCTGCAGTGCAATAGAAATTTCTAAAAATATGTCCGACGTGTTTCAAATATACATTTTACAGAGGAGTGATTAAATTAGTATTTTCCTATTGTAAAATCTACGTTGAAACATTTTGGACAATCTTTCAAACTATAAAATAAATTAGCAATATCAGTGATCATCATAGCAACAAATCGTCCGAAAAACCCTCAAAGAGACAAAACCCTAAAAATTGTGTCCGCAGCGCGGAAGGAATTTTTGCAACGCAGTGCAGTGTGCAACTCACCTACATCCCGTTTGAAACGACCCCACGTGTTAACTAGTTTCCCCCTCCGATGCCGCAAAGCCGCTGCGAACGGGATGTTTTTGATGAGATTGTACGATGATGAAAAACTGTGCACTTTGAATCGTTATTACAAAGTTCCGCGGAGGCATAAAGTATTTACATGTGCAACTATATTCCCAGATTTTACTCACGATCGGATGAGCTGCGGGCGCCGCCGAGGAGGTGCGTTTCCCCACTCCTCTTTTCCGCACCTGACGTAAATTTTTATCGAGAGCCTTTCCAGTGCAGGAGTTTCTGAAACTTTCCGAGTGTTACTTTTTTACTGCGAGCTTTTAACGCTGGTATAAAGTGACGAGCCCGCAACTAGAACAACCGTCGAGAGAAAGTTAGAATTTGACACTTTGCCGTTACGTGTATACTTCGCTTTTAAAAACGTTAGGTTCTTAAGGCGTACAATTCATTTTTACCGAGATTGTACAAGAAGATTATCGAAACTTTTTGTATGTTAATTTATCTGCTTTCGTTCATTGAAATTTGTGGGGTTTCTGGAAATGAAACGAAACTAGGAACTTTTGGAAATGAAACTTAACTTGTGAACTTAAAAGTGTCTCATTGGACTGCATTTTGCAATTTGGAACTACAGTATTTTGCTCCGTTTAGAAACGACGTATGCACCATTAGTTTCTCTTATGCTTATGAGTGGTTTACGGATGGGCTGAAAATTTTAGTTCCAAATTGCAAAATGTAATCCGATTTAATTTCTTATCTATCGTGTACATATATCTTCTGAGTGGTGGCTATGCAGACAGTTTGAAGAAGATTTCGACGAAGACGCTTTGTTTGAAGGTCTATTTTAATTGTATGCAATTGAAATATGATTCAAAGATTTGACGCTAGAAAATTGTGAGCGTTCTTAATCATGGAAATAGTGGATTGAAACTAGTCTCTATCGTGTAGATGTAATTTGATTTATGAATCAGTGCGTTCCTTTCAGTTTGACATTGTCAATGTTTAGTTATAGGTATTTTACCTTTTGATGCTCAATTTCAATTTAAGGCGTGACTCATTTCGATTGAGCATTCACTTATGTCAGACGAAAAATTTAAAAGAGATTTCTCTTATTCCTCTCTTCTGGATAATCGAGAGGAAATCTCGAGCGAAGTTGAGCGCTTTGAACTCAATACCTTTCATGGTTCGTAACGATCATATTTCCTGTAAGTGGGTCAAAGATTGTATTAAATATAATTTCTCATGTGAATTTCTCAGTATCTCCCTCATAAAATGTAAAGAAATAAGGAGACAGTTGAGCTCAATTTCATTACCGGAACTTAGAGCTCTTCAAGTAGGTAACATTTAAATAAATTTCCACGAGGAAAAGTTTCGCATTGCAAAAGGAGAAAATATCTGCGATGTACCCCCCAGCAACTTCCTTCCTCTTATTGATGTGAAGATATTAGTTTTGAAGTTGAAACAAAACTCGGAGTAGTTAAATTGAAATTGTTTATTCTGCGCCACTGAACTGCAAATGTAATAAATAAATCTGAAAACAAAAAGGATTATTTGGATGAGGTGGAGAGGAACCTTTCTCTTATTACCTCTAGTCTTCAATAGGAGGCCCTAATCACACCTCCTTCAGAAGAATTATTAGACATTTATCATGAAATGGCAATATGACACAAAACTGCGGACAACGCAATGCAAAAAGTGCGAACAGAGAGGTTTGAAGGAGTGAATTAAGAACACTGAAGGTTTCAAATAGCGTTAAATTCCTCGAATACTTGTACATGAAAACATGATCCTTCCAGCAGTAACATTATTGGCTTTTCACAGATTGTGCAAGATTTATGGTTAGTGAATAGATATTCGGAATTCGTGAATTACAGATTTCATATTCATGTTGCCGATCAACTTAATTTGGGAACTTCATAAATCTAGATATGAACATATAATTAAATTAGGTAACAAGAGATCTTATAGACCGGAAATTAGTATACAGCATTGCTTTCTAAATTAGAGTTACGTTATACTTTCCCGCCATTCCCTGGTAAAAATTGGCAGTAGGATCTTTGTTCCAAAATACTGTGGCGGCCAATCACCGCCTCTCC
Source organism: Bemisia tabaci (assembly GCF_001854935.1). Classification (NCBI taxonomy): domain Eukaryota; kingdom Metazoa; phylum Arthropoda; class Insecta; order Hemiptera; family Aleyrodidae; genus Bemisia; species Bemisia tabaci. The sequence continues at coordinate 8,428,834 of NW_017549038.1, forward strand.
AGCGCGGCGCATCCCGCGCTCGCCCGTGATTGGCCGACACGATCGCTCCCCGAGGGTATAAGACCAGCGCCCCCGGCCACCTACGGCACTCGTGCTCAGTCCTCAAGTCAGTCAAGTTCAGCCACGCTGCTCCAGTCTTCGCTCGCTCCCCAACATGGCCAAAGACCATGAGAGGTGCTCTAGTGTTGGTGGCTCTAAGAAGAGCCGTTGAAAAGGGCAAGCCGGCCGGCTGCGAGATGTCCGCTGTGATGAGTGATGTGGCCCGTGTGGTTGACGGGAGCGGAGTGTCTTGAAGCGGTGAGGTCACGACATATATAGTCATGGTTGAGACTGCGGCGGCCAATCAGGGGCGAGCATGGGCTGCGTCGCCAGAGGTGAGCGGTGATTGGCCGCCACAGTACTTCCCTGCGGTTGAGACGGAGTCTCTGTGGGTGGTTGGAGAAGTGAGTGGTGAAATTGGATGTTGGAGTGGAAACAGGTTTGGAAAATGTGTGTAAAGTGGATGAAAAGTTGAGGATTGAGTGAGTGATGATGGGAAGTTTGAGGATTTGATTGAGTGATGATGGAGAGAGCTGAGGGTTGGTTGGTTGAGTGAGTTGAGGATTGATTGAGTGGTGAGAAGCAGGAGGTGTGTGTCAGCGTGCCGGGGAGCGCCATTCGACCCGGGTGACACACGGTTGAAGAAATATGACCATCGTCTTTCCGGGCAAGGAGGTTGATGCTCGGGACAACAAGTTGGGAACGTGCTGTGTTCTGCGGCAACTTGCTGGAGCGTGTTGATTTGCGCGGCGGAGAGAGATGGATACGATGCGGTGATGATGCTGGAAGCTTTCAATGTTCATGCTAAGATGATCAAATATGACTGTTCCAGTGAGATGTTTGACTTTGAGTGCTTGAGTTCAAATGACTTGAGAGAAGGTTGAGCGTGTTCTTGAAGTGAAGTTGCTTGCTTGATTTGACTGATTCAGAAGGGTGTACATATTCACGGCGGGAGTCACCAACATGGCCAATGACCAGATGTGGTGCTCTAGTGGTGCTGGCTCTAAGAAGAGCCGTTGAAAAGGGCAAGCCGGCCGGCTGCGAGATGTCCGCTGGGATGAGTGTTGTGGCCCGTGTGACTGACGGGAGCGGAGTGTCCTGAGGTGGTGAGGTCACGACATATATAGTCATGGTTGAGACTGCGGCGGCCAATCAGGGGCGAGCATGGGCTGCGTCGCCAGAGGTGAGCGGTGATTGGCCGCCACAATACCATAGACCTACAGCCGGCTGTAAGATTTCCAATAGCCTCTATAGCCGGCAACACACAATTTCTTATAGCCCTTTATAGCCGATGGCGATTAAGCAACAGCCTGGCGATAAAGTGTATGCTAAACGTTGCTAATTACGGATGCTAGGACTTAGTGAGTTTTTGGACTACCGCTCTCTTTTTGGGCCGTAGTATCTTGATTTAATTTGCGAGGAAAGCTCCGTTCTTTTGAAGAATGCCTGACATTCCTAATATGTTGGAGCGCCTTCAATTTCGTATGATACTGTGCAATACCTCTGGTGTGAAATAGTTGCTTCAAGCGCCGCGGTACGCTGCGGCGCGGCGCTGCGGGCGGGCAGCCAGCGCTGAACGCGCAGTGGCGCCTGCAAACCTAAGAGGGATACTTCACGCATTGCGCAATGCGTGAAGTATCCCTGTTAGGTTTGTAGGCGCCGGTGAGCCGCCGCTCCGCTTTGTGTTAGGCTCTAATATTTAATCTCGCGGAGTCAGCGTTTTTCAACTCATGACTTTGAAATGTTTGCACACTCTGTATGGATTATTCTCATTTAAATTGATGAAAAAAATATGTAGTAAAGGAAAATATAATGTGCGTTTTGTAAATATTAAGGTGATTCCGTACAAACATAAGTATTTACAAAGCACAAGAATTTCTACTCTATTTCTTATGGCCTTTTATAGCCGATGGCGGAAAAGCAACAGCCAGGCGATAAAGTGTAAAGCCCGGCGATAGGAACTATAGCCCGGCGGTATAATTTTTTATCGCTTCGTGTAGCCCGGCCGTATGATTTTTTCCACTTTCTACAGCCAGCTATATGATTTTCTATCGCCCTTTTCAGTCGGCTATAAGAACTCCTATGGTATTTTGAAACGCAGCTCCTATCGCCAATTTTTACCAGGGTTAGGCACGAGAAGCTCATTTCCAATGTAATCATTTTCTTGTAGGTAAATTGAAAATAATGTGTTTAATTTTTCTATGACTCAAAAATGTCTCACGGGCCAGGTAGTCGCACTGCAATACCTGTCGAAAGCCTTTATGATGGGGTCATAGTGCGATAGTCATCGTGATAATTTGACACTTGCATATTTTTTTGACACATTAAACGTTGTCACTGTCAATGTATGAAGTAATCAAGAATAATTTCTAATTCGATGACTTTGCTTTTCTGTCCTAACAGATATTGCCTTGGGTCGTCTTCCTTGTGTCAGCAGACTCGGAAATCAGTGACGAGACAGGCAACTACGACGAAGTCAGTAAATCTGATAACCTGCGACTTGACCTAGACGAGTTTCTGAAGACTTATCCAGTCGGCTCCGGAGAAGTTGTCACAGAGGATGGGCACATCAATCATTACGACAGTGGATTCGATCATAAAGGACCAGGCTCCAGTCATCCAGGTCACCTAGGGCATCCAGGACATCCGGGGCACCCAGGACCTCCAGGGCATCCAGGTCATCCAGGTCATTTAGGTCATCCAAGTCATCCAGGACATCCCAGTCATCCAGGACACCCGAGTCATCCGGGACACCTAAGTCATCCAGGACATCCGGGTCACCCAGCTCACCATCCATCATCTGGCGGTGGCTTCGTCCCCAGCAACGGTGGATTTGTACCTAATCACGGCTTGTCTTTCGATGCTGACCTCGAGCGACTCAAAGCAGAGAGACAACTAGAGCAAACTCTATTACATGGAGGTGGGGGTCATGGTTTCATACCTAGTAACCCCCATCCACCATCCTACACCTCCGGCTACAGACCGGAACATGTAGGACCTAAAAAAGTCCCGTACAGAAATAACTACGAAGGAGGCGGCCCAGGTCCAGGAGCAGGTCCGGGACCAGGGCAAGGCTCTTATCCAGGCAACGGAGGACAGGGCTTCGTTCCCTCCGGTGGCCAAAGCTTCAGCCCTGGTAGACCAGGTAAAAATCTAGGACCGAATTACAAGAATGTAGCAAGTCCTGGTGGACCGTTGCCTCCACCCAGTGGTAGCGGTTTTCGTCCGAATTCTCCTAGTGGATTCAGTAGCCCGTCCAGTGGAATCGGCTTCAATGGGCACGGGGGTCATGTAGCTGACAACGGTTTCAGAGGCCCAAGTTCCAATGGCGGCGGTAGAAACCCCATCAGCGGGCCAGGATTTCCATCTGGGGTTGATGATCCCAGTCTGAATTCATTTGCCAGCGATTTCGACGATTACAGAGATAGCAACTCGGTCGACGGGCCCGGTCCGAGTGGGTTCGGTAGCCCTGGCGGCACGGATTTCGACGATACCTGGCGCGGCACTCCCACGCCGACACCCTTAGTGCCCACGCACAACCTAGTGCCCACTCATGTCCAGCCCCCGACACATAATTTAAAGCCGATTATTCACAAGCATGTGTACGTGCACGCTGCCCCTCCGGACGACGACCCCCCGCCGAGGCCACCAGTGGTGTATCATTCCACTCCCCCAAAACAGAACTACCAAATAGTGTTCATCAAGGCGCCAGCGCCTCCACCCCCCGCGGTTCCCGTCATACCACCCCCACCACAACACCAAGACAAGACGCTCATCTACGTGCTGCATTCAAAGCCTGAGGACGCTCCACCCATCAAAATCCCGCCGCTGCCCCCGACCAAACCGAACAAACCCGAGGTCTTCTTCATCCGGTACAAAGGCAACAAAGGTTCCCGCGATGAGCTCAGCTTCCCGAACCTGCCCCCGGGCTTCGAGCTCCCGCCGTCCTTCTACCACCGTCGCTTCGGTCGACAGGACAAAAACCAGGTGCGACTTCCGCCACTCCCGGAGACCAAATACTCCGAGGAGAACCAATCTGAGGAGGCCGATCAGCCCTGGAGCGGCGAGGAATCAAGTCAAAGCAGCGACCAGAAACCTCTCTCCGAGCCGTCCAGCGCCGAGGAGTCGGACACCTCGACCTACCACGAACCTGGATCCAACTACAATGAACCCACCTCCGAGGGAGAATCCACGCGCTCCGAGTCGAAGCGCATGTGGGAGGCCGAGTCAAAGTGGAGTTCTGGACCAGACACGGAGAAAAGCGACTCTAACGAGTCTAAATTAACGTGGGATTCCTCGACGAAAAAATCCGAGACCCCGTCCGTTTCTTCGGTTTGGAGCACTTCCTCGCCGAAACTCAACGAACATCATACTCCTTGGACGGCCTCCACGACGAATTACGATGACGTCCAAAGCTCGCGGAGTTCCTCCCTGGGGTCTGATAGTGACAGCTTTTGGAGCACTTCATCTCCATCACTGAGTGCTCATCAAAGTTCTTGGGATGCCCCTTCGAAAAGTTCGGATGATAGACAAAGCTCCCGGACTAATTCTTTGCCGAGGCAAAGCGATACCGTAACTATTTGGAGCACCTCTTCTCCCGAGAATGAAGATGATCATAATTCATGGAAAGCTTCCTCTGCTGATCATGAGGAAAAGCAAAGCTCTCGCAGTACTTCTTCTCCTAGAAAAGGCGAGAGCCTCAACCTTTGGAGCACATCATCTCCAAGAAAAAGCGATAGTCTGAACCTTTGGAGCACCTCGTCTCCGAGACACTTTGATGGTGAGAGTCCGTGGAGCACTTCCTCTCCGAGCCAAAATAGTAAGAAGAGCTCTTGGAGCACGTCTCATCCACGACATGATAGTCAGAGTTCTTGGGGAACCGCCTCCCCAAGATATGGCGATAGTCCGTCGTGGAGTTCAACAACTCAAAACTCAGACTCTCATCCAGCCATTGAAAAGTCCGCGGGTGGCGGGGGCGGGGGTATCCTCACGACGAAATCGTCTTGGAATACTGACACCACAGTCTACCGCGACTCGACGCTATCGGAGTTCCCCGATTCGAACCCCTCGCCATCTAGGTTTAAGAGTCAGTCAGAGTTGCCACCTAGCTCGACTACTTGGCGCGGGCCTGACTCTGTCTCCTCTGAGGATATGGCAAAAATGATGGAAAGAATCCACTCAGAAGATATTCTTAAAGTTGCGCCTAAGGTAGATACGGCCACTATGAGCTCCACCGAGTACTATAATGAAATTAATAATCTTAGGAAAAGTGACGATCTGAGAAGCGCCGAGAACGAGGAGAATTACGTCAAGGTCAGTTTCAAAGGGAACGTTGTTCCAAGGGGAAAGAATGCTCACTAGATACTTATTCTAATTTCAAGGTGCTTCTCCTTAGTGTAAATATATTCGAGGAGGAGAGTTTCATGTGAATCTTCCATCACATTAACATTCAGCAGTATGGTGACGAAAAATACGTCTTTTTGCCACTAAGTATGTCACTTGTCACTTTGATATTTTGAACGTTGGTGTGATATGGATTACAATATTATGAGGGTCCTTTTTTGTAAATTTTTTTTTTCAAAGTGATACATGCGCAAATATTTTGAACAAAAGGATTATTTAAATAAATGCATGAACGGATTACGGATTGACGCACGAGTAGTTTCTAGACAGAGTGTGACTGATTTTGTCAATGTGCGTTGAAATTTAGTGTAGGTACAACTAAAATGAAAATGAAGTAATGCATTCTATATAATGAGAATCCCAGTTGTATAGGTGTACTAAATGTCAACGCACGTTGGAAAAAATAGCCATTTTTGTACTGCAATCATTGTAAAATCTACGCATTGTTTATCCAGTAGTTAATAGACTGAGATACTAAAAATAGCTGTAGTCGCCGTCGCCATGGTGAGGAGACATTTCATTCGCAGAGAGGAATAACATGTAGGTAAAATTGCAATGGAATTTATGGTTGTTCTGGCCAGTTGTAATAATGTTTCCAAGAAATTATGATCGCATGTAATTTTTGACTCCTTCTAAACTTCTCCGCATTTCAATTGCAGAAAATATTATCATTTCGTGCAAGGAAACTTACCTTTAAAAAGGTTCAAGAAAAAGTCAGGTTTGAAAGCCAACCTTGCCAAATTTGTTATGAGTAGAAATGTGGAGACTAGTGTATCGAATAATGAAATTATTGAAGCCGAAATTCACATTTCAGCAGCCATCATTTATCACACGATAGGCTGGTAATTGAATGTTTTAACGATGAAATGCATGTGTATTTAGAACTGTTTTTCATGAGCTATGGCATTGCCATGTTGCCTTTTAAAAATTACTTAATGAGTGTCATGACATTTCATTTATAAATATGTAAAAATACGAATAAATGTTTTTTTACCAAATGTTGTATTAATTTTCCTTTGATCCTTAACTCTTGGGGGTTGAATATTTTGATCCCTGCTTTCAAACAAAGCTTAATTTTAAGCTCACATTACTGCAGGAAGCGATTAAAAAATATGTATTTCAAGCCGCTGACTTGAGAAACATTTTTTTTGTCAGAGAAGGGGGGGAGGGCAAAAAACACCAAAAAATTGACGTCCTTGACTTTCCAAAGGACTTACAGCGGAATTTTCCTTTGATTTATCATTAAAACCACTTTCGAACATTTAGCATCACTGTGACGTCATATGATATGAATTTTCAACGGCAGCAGAAAGCTAGGCCGCCATTTGAATATTCCAAGTTTAACGGAGACGCATACAGTCGCATTTTGGAATAATAAAAGAATTGGAAAAAATTTAAATTCGGCTAATCGTAAATTTTCTCCCGACAAAAGTTCAAAGGCGATAGAAAATGTTCCCATCGAGGAAATCGTCGCTATATATGAGTCTCAAGAAGGAATAAAATTTAGACTTATTTTTCTTGGTTGAAACTTGATACGACTTGGTGTGAGTCCCTGTTATACCTAGTCCATCACATGAATTTTTTGGTAATTTTTTTGTAATGTCTATTATTCATGTCGTGAATTTGGAGGCAGTACTTTTCAACTACCCATCGTAAATTTATTCTATCGCAAGAGATTACACTTTTCAAAAACTTGTTCTTCTTTTGAGACAGAGTCAAAATCTCGTTGAATAGTGCGAATAAACTCGATAGGCTAGCTCATTAGATTTGAATATCAACACTTAAAATTAGTTCTACGAATAGACCTTTTGACCTCAATTGTATTTCACCCAAACTCTCACCTAAACAATTTAGATCTTACGGATCTGATTGAAAGATTTTAATCGATATTCGGACGTATTTGTGCTAAAAGGAACCAGAGATGGCTGGGTAAGAACGAGTGTGCTCGTTAGTCGTTAAAGAATGAATGGGAATTGGACTGCATTTTGCAATTTGGTACTATAAATTCTAGCCCGGTTGAAAAACAATGTATGTGCCATTAGTTTCCCGAAATGTACATAAGTGTTTTTCCATAAGAGCCAGAATTTATAGTTCCAAATTGCAAAATGCAGTCCAATTAAAGAGCGCCAGTGACGTCAACGAGAACAAGGAGATCGAAGGGATCGGAGGCGGGAAACTTGAACTCATGAGCCCCGATCACATTGCTGTTGTCACATGGCCACGGCTCATGAGTTGGTTTATTTTTGCACTTAGTTCCTTTTGATTTAGAGTAAATACTCACTTTTCCGTTTTGCCAAAAGGAATCAGCCCCCTTTTCATAGTGTTTCTTATGCACCTCAAACGAGCACCTCCCATCTTTCCTGCCCGTTTCTAGTTCCTTCCAGCATTAATACGTCCATTTAAATCGTTATAAAATTCTAATTGTACGTTTTTTCATCACATCCAATATTCCTGACTCAGTGAAAGTTACAATGATAAACATCGACCCAGTTTTTTGCTGCAAGTACTTTTAAAATAGTGCGCTGCAATGACAGTATAGCATCGTTATATGGATGCATTTTATTTCACGTGCAATCAATTTAATGCTTATTTTCATATTTCAACAAATACATTCTGAAAACATGATATGCCTATGAAGGAGCTGTCAAAGATGATTCCGACTGCATGTTTTTGGTTTGTGCTATTTATTTTATTTACGATGTGAAGACGTTTTATACGTTCTAAAAGTTCTTTATACAGTAGGGCATTGTCTGATGTCATCCCAGTAACTCAATTTTTCTGATGATGACGAGCAGGAAACTTCTTTACAATCAGTGAAAAATATAGGTAATGCCCAAAATGAAATACAGGGTTGAACTAGAAAGCGAGAGGTACAATACTGAAAATATGCAGTCTTCTGGAATTCAACATATTACTGACACTCAAACCAAAGATTTATTTTCGCCACAAACGTCTGTCTTCGCTCAGATATGCACATGTATACAATTATGCATTTAATTGTTACAAAATTTAGCGAATTACCAAAAACACAAATTTGAATGAGTTTCTGAAGAGATATGCGTTCTCGCAAAAATTATGTAAAATGGAATAATAGTGATTGAAAATATGACGTACAGGTTTGATCTAACACGTAAATTGCGCCAGTAGGCTACAAAACACTCATGTGTATAGTTCAACCCCTTTTTTCAGAAGAGCTAAACACAATAAATTTGAGGTAACCCTTACAAAGGTGCTCGCCTCTTCTCTTGAAGAGTCCAGTTAGTTTTTTCTCTATGTTTTTCGTCTCTTTGAGCTGCAACACTTAAAAAATCGATTTTTCTGTCTGTGAAGCTATTGAGAAGCTCTTGCCTCTTTTTGGCACTGATCCTATTCCAATAAATTTTCTTCAAGCCGAACCTTTGACGTCTTCTCAAAGGCTGCAAGCCATCTTCATGGGAGACGCGGAAGGAACAGAAGGAGGAAATGCTATCTTTAACCCATTTTTTTCTTTCGTCTACGTCAGTTTTTTCCCCTCCATTATTCTCAGTTCAAGCGACTAACAAAAATGTGTTGGAGATCTCTGAATACTGAACGTAGTTTTTGTTTTTTTTCCTTGTTATATTGTTCCACAATGACAAAAAAGGAAACATTATGCACCTCTGTAAAACATCAACGTTAATTCAGTCATCTACATCATTATTTTTTATTCCTAAAATAAATAAAAAAGACTTAAAAACACGGAAACAGTTACTCGAATTTCCTTAGAATGAAGTTTTGGAGATGTTACAGCTTATTCCTTGAGAGTTTTGAGCTTTCAATTCCCTCTGCTACTTCATTTGCTTGCCCTCTTCACTCATTGTGGGTCACATTTTAATAAGCTTCGAAATATTATCCTTTACAGTCACTTACTTCAGGAATTGCAAACTTGAGGAGCAGTAAAAAGGTACACCATATTCTATCTTTGAGGAAATGAGAGTTTCTACAATCCAGTCAGACTGGTTTTTTACAAGGATTACTTGTCCGATCCGCACTTTACGAAAAATGGAAACTTACAGGACCAAAGAAGAATAAAACGTGCAGTAAATGAGATTTGAGGAAATCTTTAATTGAATTAGCTGCAACGGGAAGGAACTGAATCTTCAGAGAGCTTATAAAAAAGATCTGGGATGAAGCACCATTCAAAATAATCTCTGTTAATCTCGCGTAGTTTATTATACAAAATGGAAAGTTTTATAATCAACTTTTGCATTGAAATTGTTTCTGAATATGTAAAATGAGAAAAATAAAGGGATGATCTTATCCCTTTTGCACTGAATAACTATCAATGAAAAGAGTTCAAAGTTCGGTTATTCAGAATGAAAACAGCTCTTTTCGTCGTAACTATAAATGAAACATCTTAAGAGTAATGTGCGATTGCTCTGCAATTGAGAAAGGTTCAAATTGAGTTTTTACATTTGTCTGGATCTTTACCAAAGATTTCACGTTATAATGGTACAATACACACGACAAAAGCACAACCTTGCGGTCCTCAAGTATGCATATTTTTCAAAATTTTCTTTTGAACATCAAATACAGGATGGAAAGATAAATTAATTCTAGAGAAAATATTACGGCATTTTAATCATTTGCTAGTACTAGCACTTCTAACATGTATTGCAACGATAAAAGGTTGTAGATTCAAAAGTGGCAAAACTTATTTGAAGCCTTTGAACTTTGAAGAGCGAAAAAATGTTTACAATCTCTTGGGAAATTGAGATTTTGATGGTTTCTAAAGTACTTGCTCTTAAAGGTAAATTTACCAAAATTAACCTGAGACTCTGACCAGCTCGGTATATACTCTGTGAACAACCATCATTCGACTAATTTCAGCCCCACAATAAGGACTTGAGTGCAGAACGGGCAAATAGGTCTCTAAGCCTCTGAAAATCTCTCACAAAAACTATTCGTCAAATGTATTGACGAAACCGTTTTCCTAGTGGAGTTAACGAAAAATGGATGATCTCACTTCGTGTATGCGCCCCATTGAGCTCACCTGTGTGTCGAAGGGAGGGGGTAGGTTTTTAATGAAGGCGCCCAACGTAAAACCGTTAGCGTGTTCAAGCATAACGATATGTGGGACGGGATGATACTTCGGCACAGTGCGTTTGAAAAATTTCTTGGCTTGCAATGCCAATGAATTAACGCGACATGTCGCAAAAATGAGAATTTGAATATAATCTTTTGCACTACGAAAGTGAAAATACAGAAGGAGGAGAAATCAGATCCACAATGTCCTATACATGATAGATCGGGTAATTCCTCAACGCTTGGAATTTATTCATAGGATGATATTCTATGGTGGACTGATTTACCGGCTGCGCGCAGTGGATCGTGTCAATAGGAGAGGTCGGACAAAGGAAACCATAGAAAGCTTATAACTCCGTTTATACAAAATGTTGAGGTTCTAAAAGTGGTTCCATTGGTTTCCTCGTGAAACTTTCTTCTGGAGGCACCCCTTAAAATTTAAAATGTGACGAATTAACACCAATATTTGCAGTTTTAGTCATGTTTTTGATGACTGACCTCTCTGATTGACTCGAACCAATGTGCTACGTCACTCGTTGAATATTGCCGTTCGGCAATGCTACCTAAACAGACACATACCTCTGTCTTCTTCATTCCAGGAGGGTGAAATACATCAAAAGTGTTTCTTTCTATAGAAACTTTACGTGCACCCGGTGAAACATTAATTGACTTTTGATTTTTTAATAACAACATCGTAAAAAACCAACGTATGTAACTCCACCCAGACTTTAGAATGTTCTATACTGTTTTGGTTGAAACTATTGCAAATCCAAACACGGTAATGCAAATCCCCCGGTAGTAGAGGGACCCCGCAAGCCCTCCCCCCCTTCCGAAACAAAATCCTGGCTACGTGCTTGGGCAGAGGTGTAGCTAAAAAGCCAAGATTGACATTTTTGTCATCTCACGGGAATTAATTCTACTACCATAAGAAAAATAGTGAAATATCTTTTTAAAAAAATCTCTTACGGAATTTCTTATATGAGTCTTATCAGGTCTTCAACATGTGTATCTGATGCACGGCGCACTGTAAGAGAGGGAGTTTTCGGATCACACTGTGCTCACAACTTTTCCACTCGGTCGAAATAACGAGGCACTGCTGGCGGACTGGCGCGCCGCCGGCTCAAAACTCGTTTTAATTGAATCAAACCTCTGGGAGTGAATTTTAACGACAGGGTATCCTTTTTGCCCCCCCCCCCCCAAAGTTTTCCCGCAATCACCACGAGAGCCTCGGTGTTTTGGAGGATCGTTAGCGAATGTGTCTATCAATCGCGGCTTATTTGAAGAACAGCGTTAACACCAAAAGGAATCTCTCACCGCCAAAGCTTTTCCCCAAATTAGTTTTGCATGTGTGCAGCTTCTACGTATGTACATCTCCTCTCTCGACTACCTACACTCTCAAAAACTTTTGACTCCGGGTTGGACCTTGCTGGTATGTGTTTCGGAGCAAAAGAACATTTTCGACAGGAAATGTTGTCTCACTTATCATTGAAGCGTTAACCCTTAGATTCCCAACCGTTTTTACCTACACGGATCACCAACCGGGGCCTGCGAGGCCCGTATTGAGAATGTATGGTTATTTGATAGCTGCGATGCTTTTTTCTATGTTTTTGAAGAATTTTATGATTTTCATACTTCGTCTTCTATTACCAAGGCCCAAAATTGTCCCTCCACCCATAGCCCACCCCAGTCATTCTAGGGGTAGACATGAAAAAAAAATTGCTGTGCCTAAAAAAACTTTTTTTGAATTTTGTTTCTGGAAATATGTTCTTAAGGGTTTTTGTAGAGCTTTTTGTGAAGGACAGACTTCTCGGATAATTACAGCTGCCGTGGCGCGAAAAATAAGAAGCCGCCAGGCCTCGCAAACTCGGTTGGGAATCTAAGGGTTAAAGAATGCACAATTATGTGTAAAATATCGACGGTGAAAATCCCAAACCACGTATCTCCTTTGCGGTGTTTAAAAATTTCGGCTCCCATTTTATTTTTTTGAAGGAAACCAAATAAACATAATTCCTGGAGGTTTTTTCAGGATTCACTTCGCACAGAGAAGAAAAATCATGGGTGGTTTTAAGCATGGGAGGTTCTAAGAATTAACGCTGAGTAGTTTTCCATTTAAAAAATAAAGTATGACAGAAAGTCTGCAACATCGCGAACCGAAATACAAGGTTTTGTAATTTCACCATCAATATGTTTTTTTCTGCGAAACTGATGTACAATGGTATCATGGAGCCTTTTCAGTGACCCACTTTAAACGGAACAAAAATCGTGTATTATCCCGCTGAAAACTTGGAGTAAATCTCTAATGAGAATATTTTGACGGGGATATTCACAAAAATTCACTGAAAAGTCATGCAGTACAGAGTCTTGCAGGAATGAGCACTTGGATGCATGTTTACGCAATAAAAAAGGGGAAAGAATCTGCATAATAAAAGTCTTATCTAACCCACTTCCTCCGGGTAAACGCATTTATTTTCAGATTTAAAAAAAGACAAACATTCTTCTCTCCTTTTAACTATGAAATTGACTTTGCTTGCTATGACCCTGGTTTCATTTAGTCGTTAGTGACTCAACATATCCCCCTTATTATTGTGTTTTTTTTAAAAAAAAATTCTTTCCACGATATACTTTTTAATAATATTGATTCAGTTATGCTAAGAATGTATGATTGATTATTTCCATTTTTGTTTTGCAGGATTTGAAGATTCCGCGGGAGATTCAATCGGAGAGAAGCTAATTATATGACGTAAGTACTGCTTTATTATTAGTTTCCATGGCTCCAATTTTAACGCAATGTAAGTGTCTTAACTGTTTGAATCGGAATTTGCATTCCCCAAACACTGAAAAAAAACTCTCGGCGTTTTTACCACGGTCCGTTGGTACCTTTACCATCTCACTTTTTTTACCAATTATTGGTAATTTTACCAAGATAGACTGGTAAGCTTACCTAAAACCGGTATTTTTACTGTTTTCCAGGTGAGAATACCACTTTTATTGGTAATCGATTCCCGGTAACTTTGCCATTTTATCTCGGTAATTCTACCACAGTCGATAAAAAATATTGACGTTTTTACCGAGGTCCAATAAAATTACCGAGAAAGTTCAATAATTTTACCGAGATTTCTCGGTAAAATTACCAATTCCATAAATCGTAATTTTACCGAGAAAAATGGGGTCAAATAGAAACCTGAATTCTTGGTAATTTTACCCTTTTCTTGGTAATACACCGAGATTTTTTTTTCAGTGAAGAATCACGAAACGATTCTAACGTAGTCGACATTAGGCCGGGGTAAAAATAATCAAGGAATGCGAGAGGACGGATTTCGAGGCAACAATTTTATCGCGGCGAGGCAGTGCCAGAGCGGAAAAGCCGCGAACATTAGCCCCCCGCGGCCCCCCTCAACCTCCTATCAGAGCGCGAGCTGCGGGGGGCACAGAGACACTTGTCTTCAATCTGATGAATTATTGTCGAGTACGTGATGATACTCAAATTGAATCCGAGCTCACATCCTGCAGCGTGGAGTGAGGAGGGAGGGGGGTGCTTGATTGGATAGGTAAAGTTGCCGCTCACTCATTATGAGACGCCTATTAAAACGTGTTCATTTTGCCGCGATTAAAATAATAGGCTGAGCCGCAGGGATCCCCGCTAAGCAGCGTGCTCGTAATGTCAAAGCATACGTGCCTTTTCACCTGCTGTATAGTCCCCAGTTCTTGCTTACAGTGGGATTTGGCTAATTCGGGTAACTTGACATTTTTCATCGAGCCTGTCCCGTAAAGCGTTTCTTGAGTAAAATTTACTGACGGTTTTGTTTTTGCTTCTTGTGGGTTTCTTGTCGTAAGATTATACACGATTGAAGAATTACTCGCGTCGATGAACTAAAATCAAAGCAAATTGGCATCGCAGTCCAAAGAAAAGTTCACTCAGGATTTCCTCAATGAGTCTTCTACACGCAAGAGTAGACCAATAGTCCAGTCCGGAGTCCAGCGGGCCGATTATTGAAATTGATAGACAAAGCTATAGACAAAGAAGACAAAAGAGATATGGAGGGATCCTATCGGTGGAAGCGGATGGTTGCAAAGGACAAAGGAGGTAGGTAATAGACTAGGTAACCAGCAAACCGCGAGGGACCCGATAGTTAGTCCATCATTTTCTCCCTTAGTCTATAAGAACCACACATTTCAACCAACACGATTGCTCCATACTCCCCATGTCTTCCTCGTCTCTCGCTTTGTCTATCAATTTCAATAATCGGCCCGCAGTAGTGTGGATAGACTTGTTATGGGTTAAATGGCACAAACATCATAGTGGTTACATCAATCAAGTCTGAAATCCACTCCTTAAAGCGCAATTTTCGTAGTTTGAAGCACGCTTTTTCAAATTTTCCGCGCCTAGAGGCAGTTTTACAGTCACCGGAAACCATAGGTTTGTCGATCGATTCACGAATTTGTCGATCGATTTACGAATCTGTCGATTGATTCACGGTTGTCGATTGAGCCGCGTCGATCGGATCACATTTTTGTTTTTCGATCGATTCATGTCGATAGAATCGACACGGTTTTCTTTTAATTAACTGTCGATCGCTTCACATTTTTGTTATTCGATCGATTCATTTCGATCGAATCGATAACGGTTATTTAAAACATTTATCGATCGATTCGATGTCGATCGAATCACGCCTATTGACTCAAAGTCAACATATCAGAACTCAACGCTCCGTGAGTCGCGGTCGGGCCAATATAAAACGCCTTCAATTGCGCATGATACTGTGCAACACACCGAAGTTCAAATAGTTGTATTCTTAGGTTGGAACCTAACCCAACACAGTTGCTCTACCAAATAAAGCCTGTCCACCTGTTAACTGATGTATTTCAAGTTACCTCGCATATTTAATACCCATTATTGCTGTGACAAAAATTTATATCTGAATAATTGATTTATTAAGGAAGAATTATCATCATTAATGCACGTGGCCAACGAATGAGTCTCATTTGAGGGAAACCTGCTCACACTCCTGTTCAAAATTGAACCTCTCAGAGTTTCATTGAGGAAAGTTTGATACATAATTTAAAATTCAGGTATAAAGCAAAAGATAATGATGATTTTGACAACAGCAAGTTCTCTTGGACTCGCAATTTTGACTTTAAAGAATGAAGAAAAATGATTTAATCGTTAGATACTATAAGCAATTGCGGGACACTTTTAAAATAAAGATGAGTTAAATTACTCTCGATAACATTAAAATGCAATGATTTTTCATTCACGAATCGAATTTTTCAATTGCATATTCCATTATTTAATTGTTTTTTCCGTAATAAAAATACAAATACAACACGAGTAGTATGTTGTGTTCATTCATCATAGAGTTCAACTTGGACATCAAACATGAATGTTAATTCTAGTACCTATACTGGATGGTGCAATTACAGGAGTTGATGTATGACTGTAATAATTAATTGTTATCATTTTTTGTTCCACAAGAGGCAGACTTGTGGTTACATATTAGTCTGTTTCAAAAATAAACCAACGCCCATCATGAACCTTCGAGACACCTTTGCTCCTTTCTGCTCTTCAATGTTCATCAGAAAACTATCCAGATGTATGTGAAACAGGTAGAAACTACATGTTAAAGGTTAAGTGATTGAATAAGTGAGGAATGTAAGAGGAAGAGCTCTTAACCGTTCTTTTCAATGAAGCTCAATGCCCGTCCGCAAGCTACGTGATGAATGGACAAAAATATTGAGGATGCCAAATGAGGTGGAAACAATAATAGTGCGCCACTTTTTATGCGTCGAACCACAGGTTGTGAAGCGACTTGGAATCCCTTCAAAAACCTTTTGTCCCGGAAAATACATCCGTCTTGGCTTTAATCGCTAAGCTGCATTTAATAGCACTCCTTAAGATTTGAATCTAGATGGAGGCAAAAACTGCAATCGTTCGGAGAAGTTATTAGCTAGACTTTTAGTACAGATATCTGGAGGGTTAATTTCATATAGAAAAAAGTGTAACGTCCTTCGTGATATTTTAAAAAAAGAAAAGATATAATTGCATTTTGCATACTTGTTCATCCTCCTAAATATCACAGGTAGAACTTGCGTTTGTCATTGATCTTCTGGATCTGTAAAATTGATAACATTAATTAATTAGCATAGTTTGTTGATATGTCGGTATTGAACTAGGTGGTTAATGGTGCTGGGTCCACACCATTTCGCGGGGAAATCATTTAATATTGTGTTTGACTCTAATTATAATTTTTGGAAATTTTGGTTTTGATTTCCCCGCGAAATGGTGTGGACCCAGCACCATTTCTTCACCTCGTTACATACAGTATTCGGGCCACTTCTTAGTGTATTTTTTCCTACTTGTCGGTATTGATTAATATTATATATATCAGTAACATTCAAGACTAAACTCTGTAATTTCAACCGGCACAAGCTGACATTTTCAATTCAACTTTGATAACTGTCTACTGATTCTTTATACTTGGAGGAAGATTTGAAGGGTTCAACATTGTCCATATCCTCCAATAAAATTTTGTTTTCTGACCGAAAAGACATTCAACCGGCGAAGCGCGCCAAAATCTTTGGAAAGAAAACAAAAAATTCAACTTCATAGATGTCATAATGCATGTGGTGCGGGAGGATGCAAGAAGAGAATGTGCTTCTGACGTTAGTCATTTTGCAATATATCCGGCTGTTCCGTATCAGATTGATGACTTCCTCGTGAAGAGCGAACTGATAGTTTATTCTTAGGAGTTGAGCAACTTCACGGACAGTCAGGAAAAGGAGGAGCTGAGAAGGAAACAAAACGTACTTTACAATACGCGCTCAACTTCCGAGCGGAATGCGAAACTTCCCGGGCCATAAGCTGAAATTTGGCTCCAAAGTTATCTCCATTCGTGATTTGAGAAATGCCGGATTTTTGGTGGTGAGGCGATTAGACTGCGCCGAGGGGACTGGTATGACGAAGAGAGGGGAGAAGGGGTTAAAGAATGGCGAGAGGGAGAAAACGCATACTCTCTATTGTTACCCGGATGCCACATTTGATTAATCCCGTGAAGTCTTGTCTCCTGTTCACCGATATAGTATCGCTGATTATGACAGCGGATGAAAGTAAAATAAGCTTCATTAAAAAATCCACATCGTAATTTTAATTCTCCATGTTTAACAATATTTTAGAGAGCTGGACTCAAAGGAATTCTCGATTTTTTCCGAAACATGATAGAATCGGTGAGGACAAAGACCCAGTTTATGTAAGGAAATGAGCAGACAACGGGTATTTCGTGCGTATGGGACGTATTGCAGACATCATGTAAAAATACAGATACTCTACTACGTCAAAGGAGCGGTGATATAATTTATTAAAGTTTTTTTCAACGAGATATACAGCTTTGGATACCATCTCAGTTTACTTGCATTTCGTACAAATGTCTATAAACGCGCTTTTTTTTGTTCAGTTTCCATTATCTTATCAAAAAACCTCTAATACAAGCACATACTTTTCGACGTAGTTTTGGATTAATTTAAGGTAAAAAACCGACACAAGTACAGGGATAAAATTGGGGCTTGGGCAGTTTTGAATGGATTGTCGCTTTTTCGTAAAAGCACCTTTTTAAGTATTCTAATCACAAAACTTCATTTAATGGCTTAAATAGAAAAATAGATTTGCGTTAATAATTATTGGTAGTCCGACTTCCTTCACTTTTACGTAAAATAAAGATGTATGATAAGTTTATACGTTTATAGACAAAGGGCATTTGCCCGCGCTACATTGACACTAAAAGGTGGTGTTAGAAGTGAATTCTTGGCAAGCTGACATCAGGGTGGCTCAGTTAGAAGTGGAAAGAAAGGGTGGGAACGCTCCTAGAGGCGGCTAGAGTGGCCACAGAGCAAACTATGATCTCTATTCCTCTATCTGTAAACAGTTGTTTGTTCCAGTTCGGAAATTGATTGTATTAATGCAACTTGGAATGAGCAAGTTGGGTACAGTGCAAGGCAGAGGAGTAGAGGGATGCGCCTCGAGGAATGCCCTTCAGCTCTATTCTCTATCCATTCGTTTGTCATTATTCCATTGCCTCGTCGACCGCGACAAGACCCGAAATATCCATAATCGCAATAGTCGAGGGTGGATTTAGATTCTTAAGCAAAGTCATTGACAGCATATCGACGATGTAACTCCCAAACCACGTTTCTCGTTTGCGGCATATGTGGTTCTAGACCTCTGTGCTCGGGGGTGCCAAGAGAATTAGAACCATTTTGTCGGCGCGCAAGTGGGGGTTCTGGGGGGCACCGGGGGCACCCCCTCCCCCCCTTAGTAAGACTGGGGTCCGAAGGACCTCTGCCGGAGAATTTTGAAAATTGAATCTCTCACGGACGCTCTTTTGACATATTTTTAACTTGAATATCGTAGTATTGAGGAGACAAACTTCACGTTTTACATCGAGGTATTCTTTGTTCCTCCCCCTCTTATTCCAATTTTTAGAACATTAAAAATTAGGAAATGAACCGAAAATGTTTTAAAGTCAATTGCTCGTGTAACATAGAAGTGTCTTACAAAAAGTAGACAAATAAGCAGTTAACAATTTAATTTGATCAAATTTCTTTTTGAAAATGTTGCACTTTTGGTGTCACTATTAATTCGGCTTGTCGGTTCGAGCGAACCCCCGTGAATCCACGTGGAACCGCCTATGGTTTGCGGTGTTTAAATAGCTCTGTCCCATTTTATTTTCTTCGAGGAGAAAAAATGTACATTTTTCTTTGAGGTTTTTCCGAGTTTGCCTGGCACAGAGAAGGAAAATCACGGAGGTTTTTAAGAATGGACGCTCAGTAATTCTACATTACAAAAATGAAGAATGAAAGGAAGTCTGCAACGTCGCAAACCAAGATATGTAGTTTGTTAGTTTCATCATCGATAGAATGCTTTTCTTCAGGCTTTCCTAGAGCTGGGGGCTTTTTTAGTATATTAAGAGATCGGTATTAACTCTTGCGAAATTTTCACAAAAGTCCTGAACAATTTATTTAAAGAACAGAGACCTGATTTTTGAGTTCTTGAATAACCTTAAGTGGAACAACAGTATGCTGCTGTGCTCAGGAAAAACGAGCCTCCAGGCGTTGCCAAATTTCCTCTGGCAAATCGCTAATTCTCAGGAAAATTTATGAATTTTTTTCTCCCAAAATCTTTGATAATTCCGTTCGTAATTTGATCTAAAAAGTCTGGAAGTTTGAGGAAAAAACATTCACAACTTTCCTCAAAAATAAACATTTTATCTGGGAAAATTTGGAAACTCTCGAATGTTCATACGGCGTTTTCCCTTAGCACGGCACTTTGTCCGTCCCGCAATTTTCACCTCCCAAGGTAGAAATCTACGTTCAGATACAAGGGAAGACGTAAAACGGTACGTGTTTCTCATCTCAGGTGGCTGCGAGTCGCAGCGCGTTTTTGCAGTCCGAGTGGGGGGTTAGGATAGGGGGAGAATAATGATGTGAGAAATTCAAAAGTGTAATAACCGTTCTCGACGGCGCGGGGAGCTCTTAAAGTTTTCGAAAGGTTCATCGCTGCTGGCTGTTGCGTCGAAGAAATTATTTGGGCGGGTTGGAGCAGGTCATCAATCAGAGAAGAGCGGGGGGCCGGGATCAGCCCCACTGGATGGCGAGGAGGAGGGACGAAAAAAGTTGCCAACCGCAACGACCGGGTCCATGCACCGCTGACACCCCTCCCCTAACCGCCTCCTCCCCCTCCGCCCTTCAGGAGCCCGGAAGGAGGTAGCAAGATTGTTTTTAAACGCTTTAAAGGAGCGTTAATGTTCTCGTGAAACTGTTACAACGAGGGCTCCCGGATCAGGCCCACATAAATGAGTGATGTTGCCATGTCTGTTGATAATCACTTTTTTCTGACACCCCCGCGCTGAGTTGGAATGGGGTGTGTCAGAATTTGTGCTTATTACCATAAGCATACTTAAAAAAAAAATTATTTTTTGGGGGGGGGGGCGGAGGGCTCAGAGCTCATGTACCCCTCACCGAGGTCCACAATTATTGAGCTGCTACATCTACGATCAAAATAGTACAAAAATATGGCAAAATAATAGTACAAAATTATGGGGGGCTGTCAGCTTTTAGGTACGGGCACGTCCTCTGACCACGCTCATATGTTTATTGGTAGTTAAACGTACCTTCGTGTATATTAAAAGATAACATTTGAATTTTCTTTGTGTCAAGAGTCCATCGTAAAAAATTAAACCATATTCATTGTGTAGCTCCCGACCTCAAGTTATGAAAAGAGCCCTATGGACGATCGAATCATGATTTCAAATAATTGAGCGAGTGTGTGATTTTAAGAAATATTATGAATTCGTTTCATTTAAATATTTATAAATTCATTTCTCATAATAAGTATTCATTTTAAATCATAATATATTATGCATAAATTATAATTATGCTTGTACTGAAATCCTAGTTTAACGATTTTATCTGAAAAACTGCTTACCTTACTCTCTCTGAATTATTTAAACATTAAAAACCTAACTCATCATAACCAAGTTCCTTCTAGTAATTTGATCCATTCCACAGCTTTCTATCCCTACCTATGGAAAAATCTATTAGTTACCTAAAGTTCCTGCAGGATTTTGAGTTATTATGAAACTTACGCAGGTTAGGGTGCTATTTGCGGAAAACGATGTGCTATAAATGGACGCAATTTTTTCAAACGGAACTATGTTCATTATGACGTGAGCCCTGTTATGCATGTATTCTCATGGGGCTTGGGGCTCATGTCTTAATGTACATATTTCCGTTTGACAGAAATGCGTTCAAATTAAACGTGTGTAGGATTCGTTTGCTGAAATTATGAATGATTCTCTAGATCCACGATATAACAAAATGAGGGACATGCCGAAAGTTCTAGGGGGAGCATTTTTAATCAATTTGCTGCGTTGTTTCATGATGAAAGCTTGTCCTTGTTTACGGCATCCACCTGCCAAATTTTTTGCAGTTTATACAACTTACATGTGAATAATTCCTTCCTAACTATCCGATTACATTTTCTGTAAGGCCCTTGAAAAAAATCCTGAAACTACACACTGAAAAAGAAACTGAGCCGTGAGGAATGGTAGATACGTTGTGTTCTTGATTTTGTACACCTAGTTACCCACCATGTAGAGTGCTTAAATTCTTTCGGAGCATTCTGCCATTTATGTTTAAAATGTGAATATAATCTAAAGCCTTACAAGTGTCAAGTCTATAATGAAATTCAATAATAAAATATTTCGGTATACAATTGTATTCCAAGTTGGCCTGAATTCAGCCCATTTTTTCAGATTACTAGCACAGCTTGGCAATCCAGCAAGGTGGCCGCTATTTATTAACGTTGTGGGGCGTTTCTTACAAAATCCAATTTTAATTAAGCCACAATTTCCTTTCGGAAAAGCGGAAGCTCCTTAGTTAAATCAACCTCCTGCCTCCCTCTCCTCTTCCTTTCATGGTCAATATGCTAGCGGAACTTCAAGTCTTGAACAATGAGCTAAGTCAACAGAAAAATTTTGAGTAAATGAGATTTGGATATTTTTCTAATTCACGTGGGCCGAAAAAAAATATTCATTTTATATTCAAGATGTAAAATAGTTCTCAACTTGACAGCTGACAGAGCAGAAAAATCAAGGCCATTTTCAAGAAGTTGCATTGACCAGTTTCCTGAAGGAAGAAAACTGGTCAGAGAAGAAATGGTCGAAAGTGGTCAAAGAAAGAATGACAGAAAGTCTGCGCAACGTTGGAAACAGTGACACGTGGTTTTGCATTTTTGTCATCAATATTTTATTTTTGAAACGTGTCATGGAAATTGAAATTCCTCATCGCAAAATGGTGTCCAATAATTAAGTGTGTTGTGAGCAGCAATACATTTCCTAGTTTGACAAGAGCATGCATCATGTAGAACTTCATTGGTCTCTCTTCATCAGTCGTGCATGCTACCTTAGAGTCTTCGTATTAAGAGATACGACGAGGTCTTGGAGTCTAGCATTTATTCACAATCATTTTGAAAGTACTAATTTTTTGTTTTTTCTCTTTTTTTTCTTTGCTATGTGACTTTTCCAAGAGCACACTGGGGCGGTGGTTGCAATTTTTTGCAGTCTTACATGTTTACACGTATACGTGTATCCGTCTTATTTGGCAATAACATCAATCAACTCTAACCTATGATTGACGGAAACAACAACTGAAACAAATCATCTGATTCAATTTGCAATTTACATATAGTAGTCCTTTCAGGGCCGGATTTACCTACTTGCCGCCCATGGGCCGCCTGCTGTATTTTGCCGCCTCCTTCTCATTCGTTTTAAAAAATAAAAAAAAACCATCAAGTGAACGTGCTGGAGGGGGAGGGGTGCATAAGACGCGTATACCTACTCGTGTTGGATACATTTTTTTGCGAAAGCCCTGTCGACACAACTAGCAAAATTTCATGGAACTTGACGCGAAATTTAAGTTCCGTAAACCTATCTCTGTGTGGACAAGATCCTCCATTTATACCAAAAACTTATGAAAGAACAAACATAAACGTGGTTTAATAATTTTAACTTCCGCCGCGCCGCGCTGATCGCACTGTGTTTGGCGCAATGCGTGAAGTATTCCTGCAGTCTTGTAGGCGCCATGCGTTTCACGCCAACCGCTCCCGACTGCGTGACCGCACTGTGTTTGGCGCAATGGGTGAAGTATTCATGCAGTCTTGTAGGCGCTATCTCAAGACCTTGTCATCATTTCTCTCTGCGCTGAGCTCCAGGCAAACTTGCGTGTTTAGTTCCTCTCTAATTAAAGATGCTGTCTCTTGTATCATCGAAAAACGACAAAAATAGAAATTACTGTACTCTCAGGAAAAAGACATTTTGTTTCCTTTTCTTTTTGATAATTTTTTCTTCTGAATCCGATTTTGTTTTATACCTACATTTAAAAAAATTGCAAAATTTGCCGCCCCCTGAATTTGCCGTCGTGGGCCGCGGCCCATGTGGCCACCCCCTTAATCCGGCCCTGGGTCCTTTTATATTTGCTTCGATAAGATTATTTTGTCCTAAAGCACATTCATTTTACGTTTTTTCAAGCCCCTCTTTTAAGCAGGAACGTCCCATCAAAATAACTCTCTCATAAAATGCAACCAATATTATTATAGATGTCCAGCTCTGCAAAAAAATAGGAGGAATGGGTGCAATTTAAAAATCTTCCTCTAGTACGCGTCGTCGAAACTCGAGAGAAATTATACGACAACAAATGCATCGTTCCGACCGCCGCGCGGTATTTCACTTAACATTCGTATGAGAGGAATCTCAATAAGCAAGTTCCAGAAAATATTATGTCGTGCCCGCGCGAACCGATGACCTGCTCTGTGAAAAAATAAGGAGGCGAAAGCCCCGCGACTCCTCGTTGCGAAGTCAAGAGCTGAGCTGATACATGGTGGCGAAGCATTTCGACAAGAGCCATTACAGCCAATGCATCATTTCTGCTATCACCATATTTCAGCTGCACTAAATTTTATTTCCTTTCACCGGGTCCTGGATAGCCGAGCCGCGTGGGGCGAGGGGGGCGGCCTGTCTGAGGGGCAAATGCGTGAATGCACCGCTGCCTTGCCAGTTCGCTCGCCCATTATCCTTTTGAATTGATTTTCGGCGGGGATGTTGACTGAATGTGTAACGCTGGCGCATATATCATTTTATTCACTCCTTTTGTCGTCCTCGACCGCGGTCGTCCTACTGTCATCCGCTCGATGATGCCGGCGTTTTCATATTATAATTTTGTTTTCAGGGGAATCCTTTAGACATACCAGCGAATTGGTGGCGGTGACATGTCATGCTTCGGCGCCTCCAATACCTCGTGTACTGAGGCAATACAATGAGGCACCGGACGGGGCAGGAACTACACTATGTTACTTCGTTACATGTTTTTACAAAATTCCCAGTTGAAAATTATTTATATACCTACAACGGGGATCAACCCTTAGAGAGATCACTGAAAAAAAAATATCGGTGTATTTACTAAGAAAAGGGCAAAATTACCAAGAATTCAGGGTTCTATTTGATCCCAATTTTTTCTTGGTAAAATTACCATTTATGGAATTGGTAATTTTACCGAGAAATCTCGGTAAAATTATTGACTTTCTCGGTAATTTTACTGGACCCCGGTAAAAACGCCAATATTTTTTATCGACTGTGGTAGAGTTACCGAGATAAAATGGCAAAGTTACCGGGAATTGATTACCAATAAAAATAGGTATTCTTACCTGGAAAAACAGTATAAATACCGGTTTTTAGGTAAGCTTACCAGCCTTTCATGGTAAAATTACCAATAATTGGTAAAAAAAAAGTGAGATGGTAAAGGTACCAACGGACCTTGGTAAAAACGCCGAGAATTTTTTTTCAGTGTACGAGTGCCGTTTGCTAAATGGAAATCATATAAAAATAATGTTATTTGTATAAAATGTATTCCATTTCACCGGTGTTATGTTTACATGTGAATATCTTCCTTAAAAAATTCTCAAATTTTCCGTGGCTTGATAATTTTTTACGCATGAGACCTGGTTGAAGAAACATATCACGTGATTTGATTTATACCCTTTTCTCAGAGGCCTCAGATCAAAATGTCGAGGCAAAGCATTCGATTAGAAAACAATCATTATTCGAATTGCAAAGTATACGTATCTTCGGAGATGAAGTAATTTTGAAGTGTTGATCAAAGAATTTAGGAGGCTTTTCATTCATGCCATGAAGCAGTTCAATCATTAACACTTAGTCAATGTGCAATCAGAGTGGCTAAGAAATTGCGGTCAAAATAAATTAGGTATGGCGAGGCTCAATGTATACCTAGTGATGTTTTCTTTAGAGGCTCAACTGCCTACTTTTAACGATGAAATATATAAGTTTTCCTTTTTTTACTAGATTCGTTAGACCCTCATCCTCAACTCAAAGTTCAGTAAAGTTTCTTTCTCAAACCCGCTTTTTACTCTCATCAAATCATTGCAGCAAAGTCTCCCTCACAGGAGAGAAGTCAGATAGAAACAATCTTCTCTCTATCTACTTTTCCTCATTTCCATTTTTTTCGCGTTCAGCCGGGTGCAAGCATTCCCTTTTTTATGGCGCCCATTTAAAGCGAGCGGCGTCGATTAGGAGCGCGGAAAGACAAAGTCGTCAGGATAACTAATCCGGTTAGGACAGTATAACAAAGTCGAGACAAATATAGCAATCCGGCCGGAGGGAATATCTTAATTTCTAAAGGTGCATCCCTGCATCGCGCAAACTCTGGCATCCGGTAATTGCAACGGGATTCCTTATCTAGGATTGCGCGATCTTCTGCTCGCTCATTAGGTTTTTAACAGCGCTGCCATGGTCTATCTATCGGACTCCTTCGAGTTCGCCATTAGCCTACACTGACTTGGGTGAAACCTGGAGCGCATTTTACTTCGGATCCTATATCGTCCTCAAAAAACCAGAGTTGCATGAATATGAAACAAATCGACGGTGTAAGTCGGCAACCATATAACTCGGTTTGCGACGTCGCAGACTTCCTGTCATACTTTACTTTTCAAACTGAAAACTACTCAACAGCAATTCTTTAAAACTGCCATGCTTTTTCTTCTCTGTGCGAAGAAAATTCTGCAAAAACTTCAAGGGATTATGTCCAGGGCCGGATTTAGGAGGTGGCCATATGGGCCGCGGCTCATGGTGGCAAATTTAGGGGGCGGTTAATTTTGCAATTTTTTTAAATGTAGCTATAAAGAAAAATCGGATTCAGAAAAAAAAATTACAAACGAGAAAAGGTGACAAAATATCTCATTTCCTGAGAGTATACCTCTAATTTTGTCGACTCTCTGTGATACAATAGACAGCACCTTTAATTGGTCGAGTTAAGACTAAGAGAGAAGCCGAACACGGAATTTGGGCTGGAGAGGCCCGGCGCAGAGAGCAATGATTACGAAAACTTGAGATGAAAAGGAGAAACCTTCGGCGCGGCAACACATATTAGCGCCTACAAGACTGCATGAATACTTCACGCATTGCGTCAAAGACAGTGCGATCGCTGCGGTCAGCAGCGGGCGGCGTGAAACGCATAGCGTCTACAAGACTGCATGAATACTTCACGCATTGCGTCAAACACAGTGCGTGCAGCGGCGCGGCGGTCGGCGTGAAACGCATAGCGCCTACAAGACCGTAGGAGTACTTCACGCATTGCGCCAAACGCATTGCGGTCAGCACGGCGCGGCGGCGGAAGTTAAAATTATTAAACCTAATTTATGTTTGTTCTTTCATAATTTTTTCGTTACTTTCTCATGAATGGAAGGCCTTGTCCACACAGAGATAGGTTTACGGAACTTAACTTTCGCGCCAAGTTCCGTGAACTTTTGCTAGTAGTGTTGACAGGGCTTTCGCAAAAAATGTGTCCAACACGAGTAAACGCGTCTTATGCACCCCTCCCGCTCCGGTACGTTCAATTGATGGTTTTTCTTGATGTTCCAAAATGAATGAGAGGAAGGCGGCAAAATACAGGTGGCCCATGGGCGGCAAGTAAGTAAATCCGTCCCGGATGATGTCAATTTGTATTCCTTCAAAGAAATAACATAGAGGCGGAGATTTTCAGACACAGCAAATGAGTCATGTGATTGCCGACTAACACCGTCGAAATGCTACGGAGAAAGCCTAGAGATGCTTTGCGTTTCGCAGTCATATCGTTTGAGTACATTTTGGTATTGGAAATCACAATTTCTTGCTCAATTTAAAAACAACGTATGTATCATCAGTTTAGGAGGACCCATGACCATGCAATATCATCACACACAAACTTCCCTTAAATATATTTAATTAATTATCAGTTATTTTGGAAATGTTTTAATCCACTCTATCATTCTGCAATATATTTGAAAATTCCGAACAATTCATTATGCAATTGGTATGAGTCTTTATTTCGTTTTCTTTTTGAATTTAATACGACTTTTGCAGTAGTTAAAAATTTTTCTCTGATTTCAACGCGTTTTGCTTGTTAAATGAACTCCAGTAGCGTTGTGGATATGTTGATAAAATTATTGCATTTGGATTAAATAGATTGAGGAAGTTCTAGCCGGAATCTGTAAAAATGACATGTTACCTAATGCCCACTCTTCATTTATTTTTTAAATAGAACGCTTGGCAATATTTTGCACTGAATTCTGTTCAGTATTATGTTAATAATCTCTGCCACTGGTTTTCTCTGAAATCAACTCCCTAGCTCAAAAAAAGCTCTCAAGTTGAGGTCAAAATGGAGGGGATATTCCACGCTATCCTGAGAGTCCACGTCTACATCAAGACAAACTCTCCATGCGAAGATAGGGAGCAAAAATATTAGCAGGTTTGCCGTGGTTTCAGTTTTAGAGTCCTCAAATAAAGTGGCAGCCCTGTCAGTGTATTCGCTCCCTATCTTTGCATGGAGAGTTTGTCTTGATGTAGAGGTGGACTCTCAGGGTTGGGTGGGATATCCCCTCCATTTTGGCCTCAACTTGAGAGCTGTTTTTTAAGCTTGGGTGTTGATTTCAGAGAAAACCAGTGGCACCATCGTGTTTCTCGCGAACTTTTACATAAGAATCAACAGTCAAATCGCCAATTCCTCACACATGCAACATCTCCATTGCCCATATGTACATCACGCCGACCAGCGACTGCAT
This sequence comes from Bemisia tabaci, assembly GCF_001854935.1. NCBI lineage: Eukaryota > Metazoa > Arthropoda > Insecta > Hemiptera > Aleyrodidae > Bemisia > Bemisia tabaci. The sequence goes on from NW_017549038.1 coordinate 8,456,975, forward strand.
TGAGTTTGGCGCAATGCGTGGAGTATTCCTGCAGCCTTGTAGGCGCTATTATGCTTTTCGCGCCGATCAGCGACCGTTCTGTATTTGGCGCAATGCGCGAAGTATTCATACAGTCTTGTAGGCGCTCATTAGCGCTCTTCCATTTTAGTGAAAACAATTTCTTTCCTCAGACTAGCCGTTTTTAAGATAATTACAGATTTCGTAGGAAAAGCGCGATTACAAGCAAAATTCGACTTTCCTAGCCGCAGAGAACTACCGCGATATCTCATAAGGCGGAAGTCGCGAATTAATAAGTATTTCCATTGGGAAATTTCATGTTCTTTAGACAGTATCCAATTACATTTTCCCGTAGGATTGATTGTTCTTAATACATAAGCGAAAACAATCATTTAGTGTTGGTAGAGTTTTCCTAAAACTTTTGGAACCTGGAGCAACATCTTTATTATGGAACGAATCGATGCGATATATCGCACGTCACTCTGACACAAAAAATTGCAACCGTCGAATCACCTTAAAATGTCGATATGGATTCTAACCGAACGACTGATTCAATGCATAGCATAAATACCCAAGAGAAAGCCCGAGGACTTGCGGTGCCTTCTTGGAATAAGCCGCTGGATTGCGGCGCGGCGTCTGATATTGTGACGTAATTACACTTTCCTCGGGAGTCACCTAATTAGTGGAGGAGAAGCGAGCGCAGATAGAGTCGCGCTCTTTTGTTCTGGGTCGTCCTCTTGGTCGCGGTTCTCTAGCGCCGAGCGGATCCTAACCCCCAACCCCTCGCCCGGACGTCCCACAATTTTTCAACCAACATCGAGTCGTTTCCTGTCAAAGCCCCGGTCTCTTCCCGCCCCTCCCCCGACAATTTGGTTTTTCAAATCTGTGTCCTCTCTTCCGGAGTTGTTTTTTGTCTTATCTCCTCTCGGTCTTCTATTTCCTCCCCAAGTTTTCCCGCCCCTCCCCTCCCCGCGTTTGAACTCCTTTCGCGCTCCTTTTCCCATTCACTCAACTTTTGTGCCTTATCTGTATCTACCTTCCTCATAAAAGGATAGAACTTTCCCGGGGTTTTAAAATAACAAAGTTTGCGTCTTGAATTTAGGGAAATTGGCTTGAGTGCATCCGCATAATTGCTGAAATTGTAAATTTCGAACAGTCACTTGTGCACCGGGCATGAACTAGGGAGCCAGCTCACTCGTCGGTATCAGCGGTTTTTTTCTTCTGTTATTTTTTTCAATTGAATTCGGATGGTGGGGAATCCGTAGCTTAAATCATGCACTTTTAATGGAATGTCTTGCTTCTGAAGTGCCCAACATGGAAAAATGAAAATTCCGTCTCGTTGCTGGGAAAATGGTTGTTTTATACGGCCTCGCGCATTTTTCATTTTTTTTCTATGTATTTTTTTCCATCTCACATGGAAAAGATATGCATGTTTTCATTTGCCTAACAAAATATCCAATTTCAGGTTTCAAAGCGTTTGTATGTACATCATTATAGGTCGAAAAATTTCAGAATAAGTTAGTGTCTTTCTTTAATGAACTTTTTTTTTCGGAAAGTGATCCTTTTTGGAACAAGTAGTGTTTAAATAAAGATCGAACTTCCTTCCATTTTTAATGATTGAGGAATTTTTCCCTACAATCACTTGTTTGAGGTGTTATTTCCTATCACCAAAAAATTATAAGAAGGGAGTACAAGTCGGTAATAATGCTGATGTGCTAATCCTCTCTATATTTAGTTTCTAGTGCCAAACTGTGATCCATATTTTTAGTAAGTTTGCAATTTCCTAAGCGCTCAGCAGCGTTGATTTAATTTCACTTTTCGTGGCCGGAAAATATGACGAGAAGCAGGAAATACTCGAATAAAACAAAAAAAAAAAACGCACAGGTACTTTGTAGTTGTTGCCCCTCCCCCCATTTCGTTATCGTTGGTTATTTGTTGATAGACACAACTGCTCTATTTCATAACGTAACGTATCAATGCAAAAAAAATCGTATTTCTTTACCAAAAAAATTGATGTTGTCATCATGATAAGTGACAAATTCAAATTCTATCCGTGCGTCAATTTTATTTTAAATTTTTTGACTGTCTTTTCGGCTGTGTGAACGGCAAGATCAAATTTCCGAGCCCTTTGCTGACTCGCTGTGAATACAAGAATCTTACCAAGGAAGTGCAAAGCCACAGCCTCCTTTGGAATCTCCTTTTAAAACCATCATAAATTGCCAAGATACAGTAGGAACACTTTGGTACTCTAATGGCAGCATAACTAGCAGCCATCAACATAACATGAGACAATCGCATAAAATTAATGGAGTGAGAGTAAACACACAAAAATGTCCTCGTGGTTACATGGTTCGTAAAGCCAAAGAAGTTTGTCTGATATCTTCGGAAAGTTTAACAATAAAAAGTTTGTAGCGCGTTCGGGTCTTTTTGACATCAACGATTCATTTACCATGCTTTTCCCGCGACAGAATGACGCTCAGTGGTCGACGCTGTAAGCTCAGCCGTACAGTGGATCGAGTCAATAGATGGAGAGGTCGGACAAAATTTGGAAACTTTAAACGCTTAGGTATAACGACTCCGTTTATATAAAACTTTGAGGTTCTAAAAGTGGTTTCATTCGTTTCCTCGTGAAGTTTCCTTCTGAAACCACCCCTTGAAATTGAAAAAGTGGCGAAATAAACATCAAAATTTGCAGTTTTAGTCGAAAATTTCATGTCCGACTTCTCTGGTTGACTTGATCCACTGTGAGCCGGTGGATGAAAGTGTTTTTCCACTGACTAAGTGCTTCTGATAAAAATTGTCGGTCATAATCAAGAGGAAGACAAATTTGAAGTCGTTTGAGCAAGGAATCACTGTGGAGTCTTGAATTCACGTTTGAATAGTTTTAGTAACTATTAACTGATTTGTACCATTTGAGAAATTTTGATGATCGTTACCATTGCCTTTTTTCCTTTGAATAATGTCATTTCAATCTTCGAACCTGAAGAAAAAAATCTCTCTCTTATCTCGCTCTTAAAAATCTCTTGAATAATGATTTCAACGGGTTCCATCCTTTTGGAAAAATCTTCTGAAGAAAGTCTTTCAAAATAATTAAAAATTACCTTAATTCTAATTTTTCAAATAGTTTCATTGGCGTTTCAATAAAACTTTGAAAGACCATTGCTTAGGATGGACAAATTTCATTTTTTTAGATTTTCATATCAGAATTTAAAATTTATTTTACATTCATTCCTTTTTAAAGGAATGTAGGTTTCCGATATCTAAAACACAGACAAATTGATCTCGATCATGGCAAAAATAATTAATGCATGGCAGTTTATTACAAACTACGCCAATGTTACCTTGATCATTCAACTGATTGAAACGTGAAACAAATAATTTAAGGTACTGCAGCACCTTTCACGACATAAAGGAATAAAGACACATTTTTTTTTGATTATTTGGATTACATTTCGCAATGAGGAACGAATATCTCTAGCTCCTCCATAAAATCACGTATCAGTATAGAGAGACCAATGACATACATGTTGTTTCTAAAATGAGCCAGAAATAGTGGTTCCTTATTGCAAAATGTAGCCTATTTCATCTCTTCGGCAGGTATTAGATACGAGAGGAAGGCGTGCGGGCTCTACTACCTCTTCTTTTTTAAACTTTGACGCTCTTAAAAATCTCTTGAATAATGATTTCAACGGTTTCAATCCTTTTGGAAAAATTAAGCTAGTCTTTGATATACTCTCTTTAAAGGGAACACTCTAAAACCACAAAATCGTTTCCTTTATAGTTCAAAAGTCTTTGTTAAGATTCCTCCTGGGAAGACCTTGTTATGCGCCGTCCGACGCATGCAATTTGGTGCCTAATTTCGGGATCTCATTTCACGGGGATTGCTTACGAGCGGGTTCCCTCGCGATGGAAAAATGGGGTGGGGCCAGGGGGAGGGGGGTCCGAGGTAGTTGCAGCCGCGGGCTAATTATTTTAAGAGGCTTACATCGACATCATATCGGAGGATTTTCATCAAAACACAATTATGAAACGGGGTCGTTTATGAGCTCGATGATTGCGGGCCGTCAATATTGACTCGACTAATTAGCACGGTGCTAGCCCGACAAAAGCTCTTTCACTTACCGAGCGCCCGGCTTAAGTGATCATAACGCCTGCCCTAAGAGCGGAACGCTTGCCGTCAGACGGACTATGCGCTCAGGGTTGCGCCCGTTCAGTGGCGTAGCGTGAATTTCGATATATCGAGTGTTATGTCGTTTAAACCTATGGAGAGGGATCGATAAACAGGGTGTTCGCAGCGAACACCTTAATAATCGACTCTTTAACATAGGTTTAAATGGTACAACAATCGATATATCGCAATTCACGCTACGCCATTGCGCCCGTTCCACCGAAACACTATTCCCCCGTGCTCAAGAAAGGACCGTAGAAACCTCCATATTTCGTTTCCATGGAACACTGATTTTCTGAAACATTTTGAATTTATCATTTTAATTTCTAATTCGAGTTTAGCCCCAATAAGGGGGTACGCCCCCTGACCGCTGTGCGGTCCAACCCTCCGAGGTGCTTGCTTAGGCAGGACTGCTCAGGCGTTATGATGCGTTGCGCGTTAGTCTTATGATTTTAAATTATATCGTCAGGTCCCGGCCAAAGAATTACAAGATCATGCAGCGTTTTAAAATTTATTTTTACATTACAATTTTTTTTTTTTTTCATTTTATTTTTTACAGAGAAATTTTTGGTTGAATCTGTTTAAAAAATTCATTGAATTTTATCGACAGCAAGAAGGGAATTCAGTGAAATTTTCGGCCAGCTTCGTTGGAAAATTTCTCTGTCGATATATCGAAAGCACGCCATGCCATTGCTGTGATCGGAGCGTGAATATCCGTAAGTGAAAGGACATACCTCGATCAATTCTTCGTGTGACGTTATAAAATCCACCTACACGATATTTTCCTGTTTGAAAGGGAATTAGATTTTCCGCAAATTCGGAAGGCATTTTTCAAGCTAAAATTTTGATTCCATGAAAGACGGGGACATATAGATAGTTTCATTTTTAGCATACTTTCCGTAAGTGATTAAAAAAAAACAGCTACCTCCGCTTTTAGTATTTTTTAAAATTTATTTATATTTGGAGCGTCTTGCCCTGCAGTGCGAGTGAAAGTCTGGTGCCCATCAAAAATCTAGGTGATGCCATTCTATGACCCATTCCTAGAATGCTTTTTTTCCTTTTGAATAATTCGAGGAATGTACCTCATACTAGAATTATGGCTGAAGATTGGTTTCCCTTCAAGCTTGCGTGTGAGAGGGTGTTAGACGGCGGTCAACGATCGAATCAGCCCCCCTGCCACAATGCTTGTTTTCGGTTTTGATTGGGAACATGCATCACACATGCAAAATTGCTTATTTCCTGCGTTGACCGTGTGCTTGCATTCAAATATCCAGCGAGGGCAGCTAAAATCGATTTGGTCGCATATGCATCCGCAACCGCACTCACTTTTCCTGGAGTGCAAATGGTATGCTTATAATAAGATTTGATTCACACACTCCACAGCACCAGTTTATCGCAGTCAATCTAAATAAAACACAGTTCAGATTTGACTTAAGAAGCATTACCAATGTTGTTCTTAAAAAATATTTTGAATCAAAGCTGCTGAGAAAGTAGCAATGGAATAGGTGAAATGTCACTGTTTTAGAGCATCGTATTAACCTAAGGTAATTTTTTCACGCTATCTGCACTTCGCATTCGCTCTGCTATGTTGTCGAAGAGACAAACTAAAATCTCAAACCTACCGAATTAACTCCAACAAATTAGAAATCAAGTTCCTTCAACATTTGTTTGACCTAATTTTAGTGGACTCAAGGATTCAACTAAAATAGCAAAATTCGTCTCAATCGTAAAAAATAGATCCATAAAAAAACAGTAAATGCACAAACATTGACGTCGTTCCAGGCAAAACAGCAGTAAGTGCAGTATTCCGTGAGAGAATAGATTTTAGGTAAAATGATTCCTTTTTTCCCCATTTTTAACCTCGAACTGTGTCTCCTCGGAGTCCAAAATTCACCACTGAAGTATGCAGAACATAACACTCTTACTGCTGCCTTTCTGGGTCCAAAATTCACCACTGAAGTATGCAGAACATAGCACACTTACTGCTGTCTTTCTGGGTCCAAAATTCACCACTGAAGTATGCAGAACATAGCACACTTACTGCTGTCTTGCCTAACATGAAATTAATAAAGGCCTTTTGCACAGTCAAAAACTAAATTCGTCAATTTTTACCAATCTGAACAAACCCTAAGAGCCTTTGGATGATTAATGATTATTGACGATTCAAATAAGAACGGAGGATTTGTGTAGTGAAATTTTCCGCTTAGACACTATCTACACTTCTACAGGGTCCATCTTGTCAAAATTTGATTTTCACATTCGAAAACATGGTAAAGCCTTCCCGTCATGGCTATTTACGGCATTAACACATACGGCAAGCGAAACGACCTCCGACAAAGGTACAGAATGTCCATTCCGCGGGGCGACTGTTCCGATGGTAAAGCGAGAGTGAAAGCTAACGAAACGAACAAAATTCAGTCACCTATCCCCGGATAAGCGATCCGACCGTCCGATCCGCGAAATCCACGTTTCGCTAGGACCCGCGAGGTCCATGACTCCCGCCTCTCGCGTGAATTGAAAAATTACCATCGTCACCCTCGGAAAGAAAATAACCCCCGGTCTCGCCTCCCTCGCTATTGGACCGGTCGCTGTTTCGCTCGGATGGAAATTGCGAGTTTTCCGTTCGATTCTCGTCACCTGGAGAGGTGAGGTCTCGGCGGAGATGTGGCGACCGCGGTATCGGGACTGTGGGAGCACGGGGCACGGACGACACTGAGCAAATATCATCGAGGAACGTGCGCTTAATTTTATGCGATTCGGCTTAATTAAATATTTGGGGAAGTTTGAGGCCATGGCGCGGCCGGCGAGCTTGCGACGGGTGACCCGACCGTCATGCGAGTGGGCTCATGCCGCTCGTGCTAAGGAAGACCGCCGTATATGAGCCCTTAGAAATTGCCAAATTTCTTCTGAGTAAATGTCGATTTCCTGACCCCCCCCCCCCCCCTATAGAGTTCCTTTATACTGAGAGTAAAGTCAATGCGAATCCATTTCTGATTGGTTCCCATATTTTCATAGGCGGTTCTACGGGGGTGCCAGTGGATGCCGGACACCTCCAAGCAAAAATTAAGTACGGTTACCGGAACCGTGAAAGAGGCTTTTGGGCAAGTAAAAACGTCGAGAAAAAATCGTATTATGAAGCGCAAAAAATTGGCAATATTTTTATTTCATGAATTTTTGAAATCTGCAGGTGTCCAGTATTCAATGATTATGGGCGAGGGGTGATGGGAGGAGGGGGGATCTCGTCGAAAGTTGACTTCTGGTAAATCATAAGGTTGATATGACTTGAAAAATTAATATTGATAGCCGTGTTTTACAAAGATTCTACTGTTTTTTTTATGGTGAGGTTGTAGTTTTGATGGAAAGTTTTGCTAAAAATTTTCTACATTGAATTTAGAGGTATTTAAGTAGAAAGGAAGGAGAGAAAAAGAGAAAGGAGGGTAGGAAAGGGATGAAACTTGAGGGCCGAAACTTAGGCCTCCCTTGAGCGACCGTTCCCTTCCGGGGCCGGTCTACGACATTTTCTACCTCTAGGCACCCCCAAGCATGAAGGTCTAGAACCGCCTATGCGTATTTTAGGCTTTCACTGTGTCTCAAATGGGAATGAAGATTACATTTTCACCAACTGCTCCACCAAACTGGAATGGACCGGGAAATTGGGGATACAGCAAGGAACAAATGTAATGAGAGAGGGAACGGAGACAAGCATTTGGAGTGGGTTGATCAAAGACTACAAAAAACCTCCGATTTGTGTAATCTTTATTCCCGTTCGTGACGTGCATGAGTCAGGTTGTCTTAATTCTTGCTATAAAGGGACTCTATGCAAAACCTATGAACTTTTCTTTTCAAATGTCTCATCAAAATGCCTGCACCATTTGATGCAGCACTTTTCAAAATGTCAAGGAAAATTATTCGAAACGTTCCACAAAAATGAGTGTTTTACCAGAAAAATTTGGCACGGTCTGAATGTCCGTACGGCGTTTTTCCTCGGAGCGGCGGTTTGGTGTTTGCCCAAGTCCTCACTGTCTCTGCAATCGAGACCGTCCCATTTTATCGTCACACAAATACTGCCACGGTCTAGGTGAGAGTTCAAGTGGTTCGATATTTTTCGATGTATACCGCTTTGCCTCGAACCCAATCTTAAACTCTGAAAAGAGACTTCGATGTCTATTCAAAATTCAGCGGACTGCAGAATTTTTTACTGTATTTTCTCGAAAATCGGAGAATATCCACCCATGTTTACAAGTGAGTGGTTTTAGTTGAGTTTCCCCGAAATGAATGTTCATACGTTTATAATTTCGTTGATCAGTGATTCAGTCTACTTGCATGTTTGTAAAGTTTTGGCCCATTTTATCCGAAAATGTCTGTAAAATTATCGATAATATACAAAAAATCCAGAAAATCTCTTTTTTCTTGAATATCTTGTCTATAGCGTACGCTTAACCCACCAACAAAAGATACTTCAAAGCCGTGTTTTTCATACTCGTTAAAATTAAAAGAAAGCGAATTTTAAGTCGTGAAAATGAAAATCACCTAGAAAAATTGAACATAAAATTGGAGGATCAACATGAAGAAGGAGAGATACATGTGGGCCTCAATTTTTTAAATTACCTCCCGAATCTGAGCAACATCTCATCGGCAGCGTGGAGCGGTGCATTGCGAGTTCACGCCTCGCGCTATAGCGCCTTCAATTTGGCAGACGCAACACGGACATCCATCGAGCACGAATAGTTGTATCTCAGCGCCGTCATCAACGCGCTTCTTTTCTCTCGCTCTATCTCTACGCTTTGTTAGCTGCATTTGTCTCACTTTTTGTGGTGCCTCAGCTTCAAGGGCTATGTAAGCAACATCTCCGAAGATTTGAGAGCCGCAACCGGGCCTCGTTTTTAAACTGTACCCCCGATTTTGAGTGCGGTATCTAATTGGCAGCACTGCCGTGCTATGGAAAAACGCCGTATGAACCTTTAGGCGTTGCCAAGTTCCCTCCGATAGAAACCGCATTTACTGGTAAAAGTGTGAATACTATTTTCCAAAATTTTTAGACAGTTTTGTACGCAATTCAATCTAAAATATCTGAAAATTTCAACAAAAAATATGCTTGAATTTTGTCAAAAATACATGTTTTATCAAGGGAAAGTTGGCAACTCTCGAATGTCCACACGGCGTTCTTCCAGCGTATCCTTCCAGCAAGGCAGAGCACCACAAGCAGAACGTTACAAGTTCACACTCTCTAACCCTTCCTTAGGTGAGTTGGTCATTGTTATGCGTTTTGTCCTAAAATTCTCAAGGAAAAACTCAATTTTGAAATTTCATAGACGAAGGTCCCTTTTCCTGTTCAGACGGTTACAAGTCAACTTTGCCTCGACCGTTTGCAACGCATGGATAATAACCGGTGCGAGGCGTCTTAAATATTTCGTCCCTGGTTTATTTTAGACATCCCGCCATCCCCCTCGCGCGAAAGAACGTAACCATACATTTCAATGTTGCCAAATCTCCCCTCACACTTTGTTTTTTTACGAAAGAAATTTTGAAAAATTCTTACTGAAAATTTCACAGATTTTCCCTCTAATCTCACGGTAAAATCATAATAATTTTGGATGAAAATGGAGATGTTGCATTTGTGAAGAATTTGCGGTTTGACTATTGATTCTTATGTGAAAGTTTGCAAGAAACACGATGGTGCCACTGGTTTTCTCTGAAATCAACTCCCAAGCTCAATAAAAGCTAAAATGGAGGCCAAAATGGAGGGGATATCCCACATTATCCTGAGAGTCCACCTCTACATCAAGACAAACTCTCCTCACGAAGATAGGGAGCAAAAATATTAGCAGGTTTGCCTTGTTTTCAGTTTTAGAGTCCCCCAATAAAGTGGCAGCCCTGTCAATGTATTTGCTCCCTATCTTTGCATGGAGAGTTTGTCTTGATGTAGACGTGGGCTCTCAGGATAGCGTGGGATATCCCATCCATTTTGGCCTCACTTTGAGAGCTTTTTTTAAGCTCGGGAGTTGATTTCAGAGAAAACCAGTGGCACCATCGTGTTTCTTGCAAACTTCTACATAAGAATCAGCAGTCAAATCGCGAATTCCTCACACATGCAACATCTCCACTTCCCAGGCTCATTCCTGTAAAAAATTGAATTTTTTTGTGAATGTTCACCGAAAAAAAAAGGGAAGTTAAATTAACATTCTGAATGTAAAAAAAGTGTGCGAGAACTTATAAATGCTGAATTACCCGCCACAGCACTTAATTTTACATCTTGGCATTGCTGAAGTAACTGCTGTGGCAGGTATTTTAGCATTTTGTAAGTTCTCGCACACTTTTTTTACATCCAGAATGTTAAATTAACTTCAATTTTTTTTTGGTGTTGCAATCTCGGAATGGAGTTACGTCCCTTCGTCCGGGAGACGACGATTTGTGGAATGGTGAAGCCAGGAGCCGGCTCGGTGACATCGGTTCAACAGACCGAGGCAACCCCCGATTTTTGTAACTGGCTCGAACCGCGGAGAAGACAATTATATTAGCCGGTGCTGCGAGGAGTGTGCGGTGAATGGACGAGAGCGAAACAGTGGCGTGGCGTGAATTGCGATAAATCGATTGTTATGCCATTTAAACCTATGGAAAAGGATCGATTAACAGGGTGTTCGCAGCGAACACCTTAATAATCGATTCTTTACCATAGGTTTAAATGGCATAAAAATCGATACATCGCAAAGCCCGCCACGCCGCTGGAGCGAAAACAGCGGGATAGCGCCGGAGCCGGAGGAAAATAACCGAGGAATCATGGAGGGACGAGAGTACGGAGCGCTCAGATAATCACGTGATCGCCGCCACTATTGCCCGACGATTCCCCGGAACGGCGGAGTCAGGAACTGCAGCGTCAATAAACCGTAATGGTGCAAGCATATGTTCGCTTTTTGTATCTTATTAGCGGAATTATTTCCGCGAAAAACGGCGAATAAACTGCGCGCTGACTGACCCTGAGGTCCCCATGGAAATATTTTATTACTCCAGCGCGAATATCAACCAAGTTAAATGTTCCATTTCACTCCAAAAGTCCCGTTTCCTCCTTCCGCTCCCTCCCCTCGCCCCGCCCTCCGGGTCCTTTTCGCTGCGTTGATGAAAATTAGAATCTGCATTCTTTTTACGATCGATTGCTCTTCACCGTTTTCCTTTCAGCGGCTCCAATCTCGAGTCCCTCTTGCATCCTATTCCCGTTCACCTACTTACCTTCTCCCGATCCGAGCGAAGGAATAAAACACCCACGCCAGGGTTAGCTCCTCTCAGGTAAAACCCTCCACTTCTGCATTGCGCTCCGTGCGGAAATTAGAGAAGCCCCTGGCGATTCGGCAACCCGCTCCACACGAAAACCATTCCATTGAGAGCTGATATCCACTTCGCACGTGAGCGTGTTCCGGGAAAAGGGACCTCTCCCTCTGCTCCGCGTCTAAATTAAGCTAGACAGATATGCTTATAGAATAACGTATTCTGCATGGGTGACACTCATCGCTGAGGAGTGGCGCCAATGAAGGAGTTCAGCCGAGAGGAGGGTCCCCTTCGGAATTAATGCAAATTTTCCTTAACTTTGAGTGCATGTTTCTCGGGGATTATCCAAACTTCAGAGTGCAGGTTTCAAATATAACATACATCATGCAAGGTGGGTCATGAATAACTATGAAGTCAGCGTGACACAAGTTGGGTGGACATTCGGTGACCGTTCTATCGAGTACATTAATATTTGTGCACATCGTCATCGGTTGCTTGTTGACACGATGTACAAATCGTTGGACGAAGAAAGACAAAAGGAAAATGGAGCAGTCCTATTGGTTAGAACGTATGCTTCTCATTGACTAAGGGTAAAAATGATGGCCTCTATATAGTTCTATACATAGAGTATATCTTAGTGTAGTTCTATAAAGTCTCTGGAAGGTTGCTGTTTGTAAGGCTATCCTTCCTCCCTTGTCTATTTCAATCATCTCTACCAATAGGATTTTTCTTGAAAGTGGGCCAGCGGGCTGTTTATTGAGGTCAAAGCGATAGATAAACAGGAAGAAATAATTATAAGGAAAGAGGAACATTTGCCCTTTCTCTCGCGTTGTCTATCGACTTCAAAAATCAGCCCGCTGGCCCATTTTCTCTCCACCTGCAAGAAAACCCCCACGGCTGATTTTCGTAGGCTTCAGTAAACTCTGAGTCACTTAAAATTACTAGAAATCATCAAATTTTGAAAATTTATCTGAAATTTTGATGAAGAAACATTAAAGACCCAATTTTCTCGTGATTTATAATGACCCAAATTCTGGCTAAAAATCCCAAAACTCTCGCTGAAAACTGCCAAATTCTTGCTTCAATTTTTCCGCATTCCTCAAATTCTTGCTGAAAATCCTAAAATTCTAGTTGAAATACCCCCGTTAAAAAGTCTCCCCTTCAAACACAAGTATAATCCTCTTTTGATCTTTAAATTAATGCAATTCATAATGATGGGTTATTCACTTGCAGTGACGACGACGTTTGATGGCATGGGCCATTACTCACCTGTGTTTGGAAATATTTCTGCCAAACAGAACTATGTGCGTTAAGACATGAGCCCTGAGACCCATCAGAATATATGCATAACAGGGCTCACGTCATAATGCACATACTTCCCTTCGGCAGAAATACGCCCATTTGAACCACTAGGCAATGCAGCTCACGCAAGTCGAGATAATCGCACCCTCAGAGATTGACCTATCTGCGTCACGTTCCTGTGGGGGTCCAGAGGAGGGTTATGACTGGTAGTGATGGGCCTCGTGGCTGCGGTAATCTTGCACACCTAGTTTATGCTCCATGGTTGTTCTGTTACGGCCGTGTGCTCAAAACGGGACTTCAACTACATTGACACCTACGCTGTAAAAAATATATATCTGCACTAGTAATCGATTTTGATTAAAAACTGATACTAGCGTCTTGCCGCGCTACGGAAGAACGTCGTATGAACCATTAGACATTGCCAGATTTCCTCAGATCAAATACGAATTTTCAGGAAATTCTGTGAACATTTTTCTTTGAATTTTTTAGAAAATGTTATTTGCGACCAGATCTCAAATCTTCTTAAAATTTCAAGGAAAATATTCTTGACTCTCCTCAAAAATAAACATTTCATCGGAGGAAATTTGGCAACTCTCGAATGCTCTTACGGCGTTTTTCCTTAGCAAGGCAACGTTGTTCATACTTGATTTTGGCACAAAAAAGAAATCCAGTAACATCCTGCAGGCTTATTATTGAAAGTTTAAAGCAGACAGATATGACATCAAGGTGCCATATACTGCATGGTTAACCGATTTTTGTGAAACTCGACCACATGATAAAATGATGCGCAAAATGGCTGTAAAAACTTAACGTACAATTTTTTTCTTCTTTCTCTCCATAAGGGCAGTTGGTACCGCATTTTGACACCACTTTTCTGTCCTTGACACGGAAAAGGAACTTTTTGGCATGAGAAAATTCGAATTTTCAACGATTGGTTGACATTAAGTTGAATTCTATATTTTAACTGGAAATATCATTTTAGGCTTTTCATGACACTAACATATCAATAGCGTATCACCGTTTGCGACCTTTTTAACATAATCATACTTTATTTTTCCTTGAAAGGCTGGTCAACGTAATTTCCGGAAAACTTCCTTGATTCTTCTTCTATGTTCATTGACGGATCCAGCGAATTGGCAACGTTGTTTTTCTCCATTAAACCAATGGAAATGTATCGATTCTTAGAGAGGTCAGGTGCTCCGACAAGAATCAATTTTTTAACATAGGTTTAAATGGAGGAACTCCGGTGTTGCCAAATTCCTGGATCCGCCGATGTCTATGTTAGTAGAATATTTCATATAAATTTTGAACTGTAAAGTTGACTGTTCCTCTTCGAAAAAATAAACTGGGAGCGATTTTGGGAAAAGATTTTGAAACAGCGCGATGGAGATACGTGGTGTCGTATTTCACTACTCATCATTTGGATTCGACATGTGCAGAAATACTCAAAGTCAACGCATTAGGACTCTATTCTCCGTAGGTCGCGATCGGACCGATAAAAAACGCCTTCAATTGCGCGTGATACTGTGCAACACACCGAAGCTCGAATAGTTGTATTCTTAGGTTGGAACCTAACTCGAGTTAATTGCTCCACCAAATAAGACCCGTCAACCTGTTAAATGTTGTGTTTCGAGTTACCTCGCATGTGTAGTGCCTATTATTGCCGCATAACAAAAATTTAAGCCTCAAGTGATTTTGAAAAGAAGAATCTGTGCTCCCATCCCATGTCCTTCGAAAGTTCTGTGATTCGGAACTTTTTTGCTCCGATTTCCCCCAGTCCGTGACCGTCAAAAGTTCCGGGATTCTTTTCAGATTTTTTTAAAAGTTCCAAGAAAGTTATGGAAAATGTATTCGGAACACTCTGGGAAGTCCCGGGAAAAATTCAGGCGAATCCTTAGAGTTCCAAAATTCGGAACTAGTTCCGGAAAATAGGAGCACTGGGAATAGACTGCCATACTGCCATGCTAAGGAAGAACGCCGTATGAACATTCGAGAGTTGCCAAATTTCCCCGAGTAAAACATGTATTTTTGAAGAGAGTTATGCGTATTTTTCCTTGACATTTTCCGATATTTTAGATTAAATTGAGAACAAAATTGTCTGAAAAATTGGAAGAAAAATATTCAGAATTTTCCCAGTAAATTTGTTGGTTATTAAAGGAAATATGGCAACGTCCGAAGGCTCATACGGCGTTTTTCCTGAGCAAGGCAGAAGAGTTATCATCATTATTGGGCCAACGCACGCATGAATAAGCAGAGGATCGTAATCCGAGTCTCGTTAAATTTCCGCATCTCTACCACAACTTTCCAAGAACCGGTCGTGGGATAAAATTTACCTAAGGCGAGTTTTACAATCAATCTTTGCATATCATGGATCCGGAAAAGCAGAGAGGGACCGTTTTCCGACCGAACAATTCAATTCGGTCGCCGGGTCTCCCTCGGACGAGGCTGTCTTCGAGTCGAGTCCCTGGGCCGGACCCTTTACCTGGCGAGCGGCGGTCAGCAGGGAGCAATTAATTAGTGGGATCGTGGATGCTCGCCGCGCAAAATTCGAGCAAACGAATATTTCATAGCGGTTGCCGGCCGCTGCGCTGCGCCGGTCCGCGGTTATGCTCACTGAATTATAAACGAAGCCCTCTCTCCGAATTAGCTAATCCGTAATCAAAGCGGCCCCGAACCTGTCGGGGTGATCAGAGCTGTCAGCTGTCTTAGGACCCCCCCTCCCCGCCCCCTCCGGACTCAATATCCCCGTCCCTGCCGCCCGAAACTGATCCCTCTTCCGAGTTTTTCGTTGTCCAAGATGTCCGATCATATCAATCCGCAGAGAGGTCTGTGCTGATGAATCCATAATGTTCGCGCTGTTGCCGTGCAGTGAAAGATTCTTTTCATATTCATTCACGTTCGATTTTTTTTATTCGAGATTTTTGTCAAGAGTGTTTATTGAGAGAAATGCACGTAACAATTACAAACGCTAAAGACACGCCGGAAGTTACGCATGGCGTATACCGGCATTCATGTTTGAATAGGTTTTGTTGCATGCAAATTCACACCCCTTGTGGACTGGACAGCCTTTAAACGGGTGAAATTGTATACGAAAATCACGATCGGCACATCAAAGAAGTCTGAAATTTACTCCTCAGCGCGCAACCTGCGTGTACTCTGGAACAGTCTTTTTAAGTTTTTCGCGTCCGCGGACATGTTATTCTCAGTCGCCGCAGGGTGTCCACAGAAACAGGCTGGTCAAAAATAAGTACTTTTACAGTACTTTTTCAGTACATTCTCGAAAAATTCAGTACCTCCTCCAACAGGAAAATTCCGTACTTTTTCAGTACCTCCATTCGACGAAATTAGAAAAATTTCAAAAATTTGAAAGTGCGACAAGAATGACAAAAAATTTAAAAAAATTGCGGACCTTTTTGCGGAATTTCCGCACTTTTTCAGTACTTTCGCACCGCCTTTAAAAATTAGTACTATTCCCGGACTTTTCGAAAATTCTGGACTTGTAGACACCCTGCGCCGGCGATCAGGTTTGTATAGTTAAAGGAGTAAGAAAACTTATTTTGATGGGCAAAAATTTTGCAAAATGTCTCTAGTGTCTGATTTTAGGCGTTTGCCTCCTCCCTCTTTTTTTTTTTTTTTTTTTTTGATAGAACAAAATATTTAAACTAATTGAAATTTTACCAAGAGAACGTTTTAAACAGTTCAGTCATCAGCAGAGTTATTATTTTTATTCATAAGTTTTCTGTAGTCTCCAATCCTGACTGTCGGCCATGGGGAAAACGACCCTCAGGCGCGGTAAATTTACAAAGTTAAAGTGTTATAAGCTGCTTAGATTGCATACCGAGGAGTGAATTTCAGACTTATTTCATGTGCCACACGTGATTTTCGAGCAATTTTACTTGTTTAAAGGCTATTTACTTGGCTGTATCTCTTGCTTGCAACAGACCCGAAAGCGCAAAAATGGTAAAAGTGGTAAAAGCAGGGTGTCTACAAGTCTGGAGTTTCCGAAAAGTCCGGAAATAGTACTGATTTTTTAAGGACGGTTCGCAAGATCTGAAAAAGTGTGGAAATTCCGAAAAAAGGCCCGGAATTTTTTTTTTAATTTTTCGCCATTTTTGTCGCAATTTCAAATTTTTGAAATTTTTCTAATTTCGTCAAATGGAGGTACTGAAAAAGTACGGAATTTTTCTGTTGGAGAAAGTACTGAATTTTTTGAGAATGTACTGAAAAAGTACTGTAAAAGTACTTATTTTTTACCAGCCTGTTTTAGTAGACACCCTGTAAAAGTGGTAAAAAATTGAGCTTGTGTCATTGGCTCTGTTATGTGAGCATGGAGGACCTACGTGGAAATTTTCCCGAGAAAGTTCGCTTGAATTCCCAGTCACAATTTGCTTTCCCGAGCCTGTAGTAGAAAAATACACACGCATTCTCAGATATTAATTAAAATGAATAATTGAACGTAAAATTGGCAACGCGTGGTCATGCGAAGCAGCAACGCTGCGCGCCGCACCGGTCACTAAGCCGTTTTCGCTCCGGAACAATCCCTTCTGTAGAATCCACCCAACAACATCAAATTTCTAGTCGTCTCCTGCTTGATCGTCAATTATATTTGAATTTCACATAGTAACTTGGTCTTTTTCGTATTGATGAATGCAGGCATTCTTTTAAAATTCACTGAATTCGTTCCGTTTCATGGCGGTTTGTAACTTTACCAAAGAGATATCAATTATACCCATTTTTATAATATTGATAATTTATTCCATCTCTAAAACTCATATCATACATAATTTAATTGTTAAATAATATCTCTATCACAGTTATTATTTTGATATCATTATTCACTTAAGTAATAAATTGGAGTATTGCAGGTGCAAAATTTGCACTGTTTATAAAACTAGCGCAGGGTCTGAAATATTTTTGTCCTGCGACTAGTTGGAGCGGAGCTATAAAAACGGATTTTCTATGCATCTGTTCTTCATTGATCTGGAATTATGCGATAATTTTTTATCTTGCTGTTCCCGACACCACACAATCTACGAGTGCAAATAACAGATAGAGCCGGGTTTATTTCTAGATTCTACGAGTACTTCTCCTTTTTTCGCTTTGTCAAAATGTAGATTAAGGATGCGGAAGAAGAAAGTGCCGGAATTTCTTCACGCGGTGCAAGGCGAGGAGCTTTTGGACGTATTTATGCTAAAAGGAACTATGTGCATAGCTTTTACGCGCGACATAGTTCCTTCCAGCCTAAATACGTCCATTTATTTCCTCGCCGAGGAATCGCCGAAGAAAACCGCCCACGGCTCAAAGTTTCCTCTCTTCCTTCCCGGCTGAACTTTTTCCAAACCACGCGACCAGCACTTTCAGAGGGAAGAACGACGAGGAGTAAAATATATTCGTATTAATGAAAAAAGTAAGGACCTGCGGAACGCTTTCGCACCTCCGATGCTTTCCGAGGGAGGAAGGAGAGGGGGAGGCTTCAGATTTATGCCTTTTTTTCTTCATAAATATTCTGAAATTAAGAACAACTGAGGGAGAAAATAACGGAAAGTGTGTTTAATTTGAGTTTGGTCGCCCCGGAGCCCCGCTTTGAGAGGAGAGCGTTCGACTTTCATCCTAATTGACTCATTTATGGCGCAACTGCAACTAAATTAAATCGAGACTAAATCACCGTACTCGTTGTTGTTCAGGACTTTGACTACATTTTCCAGCTCCCATGGGAAAAGGAAAATAAAACCTAAGCCGTCTCGACTTGATCCTCCGAAAGGTTAGCAAATCTAAATCTAAAAATTCACGCCTGAGACGCTCGTGAAGTCAATGAGGCTTTTTATAGCCGAGGTATTAAAAATTTAATGAATAACATTTAAATCGTTCGCGGACGCTTTAAAAACTTCGCGAATACCTCCGACCCATTTAAAACCTAATATAACTTTGAAAGTGTTCGCAATTCATTTTTTTCTCGAGAGCTGTTTTTCGCTTACCTCGTAAATATGGGTTTGACTCGAGGGTTTCATTCAATTATTTACCGCATTTGTGTCATTAATTACTGTTCTTGTAAGCTGAAGGGTCTATGGATCACTTGGTAATATTGAAGAGCCCTTTTTTCTTCATCTTAATTGGAAATACATTGTGATAAATCATGAAAAATACTGATATTTGACCCCTAATGAAAGTATACTCTGAATGATCTTGTGAATTTATCTTAATCTTTATCCTCAAAATGTATCTTAGAATAATTGCACACGACCAAGAATTTACAAAATAAAAAAAGACGAAAAATAACAAATTCAAATTGAACCAAATTCAAACAAATTAAAACCAACTTGAGTTTATGGTGAAGAAGGTTATTGTTGACTTGTAACTTAACATGATTTCTCGATTCGTTCCTTTCTATAATCATTCAAAAATGTAATGGCTATCAAAAAGAAATCTTCAACGTAGGGCACAGAAATCGTAGGTTTTCATTTATCCACTCGCGGTTAGGTATGATAATAATGATTCAATTTTAGAAAAAACAAAAGAAGGAATTCGCCAGTACTGAGCCACACTACCACTACCACCGACCACCCCCTGTATAAAGAGATCAGTGTTTTGACAGTCATTCGTTGAATTGGTCAACGCAAAAGAGGAGACACATCAAAACCTTTTATAAAAGATAGTTGTTTCTCCAAAACCACTATTTTAACTCCTAGAAGATCGTAGTGCCTAGCAGTGGCGTGGCGTGAGTTGCGACATATGGATTGTTATGCCATTTAAACCTATCGTAAAGAATCGATTATTAAGGTGTTCGCTGCGAACACCCTGTTTATCGGTCCTTATCCATAATTTTAAATGACATAACGATCGATGTATCGCAATTCACGCCACGCCAATGGTGCCTAGACTGATAAAAAATAGAATTATCAAAATACATAGAAACACCGCATCCCGATAAATGCACATGAAAGAAGGATGCGTGGGACATAAATCCTCCACAGCCGAAGAGAAGAGGGAGAGAAGGGGGGGGGAGGGGAGACGTCACGGTGTGTGCACAAAAGCAGGCTCGGGAGCCACACGGACTTCCGGCACAAAAACTGAATAAATTCGAACGATAAAACAATAATCACCGATGTCAGTGGCAGTGATTTTGGAGACCGGTGAAATATGAAAGCGGATCCTCCTTTCCCGCCGACACCCCCGCCGTGTACCGCCAACCCGTCGCGCCGCCCTCGGTTTCGCCGGAAATTAATTATCGGCTCTCGTTACCAGTTTCGGGTATGCTTGAAAAATGAGTCTCTCGATTCGGGGAATATTCAGAAGTATTTGTGGTCGGGAGTATCAGGACATTGATCCTGTGCAAATTTCAGTTTTGGGAAAACCGAAAATGGCAAAAGGTACAATTAGTTTCTCTATTTAGAAGAAACGAAACGACAGGAGCGGAGCGTATCTACGCGACCAACACGCCACGCGCATTGGCGCCTACAAACCTAACAGGATACTTCACGCATTGCCAAACACGCGCATTGGCGCCTACAAACCTAACTGGGATACTTCACGCATTGCGCAATACGTGGAGTATCCCCGTTAGGTTTGAAGGCGCCAGTGCGCATGTCGCGCCGGTAGCTAGCAAGTCGCACAGTTTGTACGGCGCGGACTTTTGAAAAAAATACATAAAAGCGCATATTGCGGGGAGGAAGGTCGGGGAACCTCTGAGACTGTGATACTCGGATCCTTTGGTATCAGTTACCCAGGCCGCCACTTTTTGCCGGAGAATTCACGTCAATTTTGCGACCAAAGAGCAAGTCTTAGAGGGAGCACCGTCCCCCTCTTTAGAGAATTACTTTTGGACGTTAGGTAGATTGATTTGAACTCTTGGGGGTCAATTAGAAGGAAAAGCTAGAAGCTCACCTTCTAGACAGGAGGATAAACTGGATTGTATTTTGCAAATACAAATCCAGAACATTCCAATGTCGATGAGATTGTGCAACTTCTATCACTTTGCAAATATAAACTGATCATCTAAACAAGTTTTATCTTTTCTCTGAATAAACTTCAAATTCAAGACGGAAGTTACCCTCGTAAATTTTTTTTTTTTTTTCATGATTTCAGTACTTTTATTGTAAGTTGCTTAATCCTAGCAACATGTTAATGCTATTGGTTCCTTTATGCAAAATACAATCAAACTAATGCGTACGTCACACTGAAGATTGACCAATGCTTGAAGCACGTCCACGGTATTTAATCAAATTGACGTACAAGAGAGTAACCGTTTTTATTTTCCACTGAACCGAAGAGTTTAAAGAGGAGCGTCTCGAAGCAATTCCACTAGCGGATGCGACGAGTCTTCGAGAGCCCGAATGCAACTATTCCGACACAAAAGAATGTCTCTGTTGTAACCAAAGTGAAGTGAAGGCATTCTTGCATTGCTTGCTCCAAGAAAAGATGCTAATATGACGTTGCGATGGATCAATTGGATTACATTTTGCAATTAGGAATTATAATCTCTGGCTCACTTTATTAACAACGAAGGAACCATTAGTTTCCCCTATGAACAGAAGTGTTTTTACGGATGCAGTGGCGTGGCTTTCTTTGCGATATATCGATTGATACGCCACTCAAACCTATGAAAAAAGATCAATTATCAGGGTGTTTGCAGCGAACACCTTAGTAATCGATTCTTTACCATAGCTTCAAATGGCGAAATATCGATAATTGATCATTCACGCCACGCCCCTGCACGGATGAGTCGGAATGTTCAGTTCCTAATCCCAAAATGAAGTTGGATTGAGGGGCTTGGAAGACAAGGTGTATAGGCGCAGTTTTTGGACAAAGTGACATATTAATGATTTCAATTAAAACTAGTCTTAATGCACGTTCTGTGAAAGATTCGCTCCCAAATTTCAATTTTTAAGCATCAAAAAGTCAGTTTGAACTTTCTTTCCGGTGTGAGGAACCGCGTGATTTTATAACTTCAAACGCGTATTTCTCGAAATAGGAAAAATTGCACTTGTGCGCCTCGTCTTCCAAGCCTCTCAATTTACCTTTAAAGACTCTACGTTACCCAATAAAGTCGCTAATTCACCGATCCGGGAAAAGTTACTCGAGCAGATCAAAGATGACTTACTTAAGCCACGACAAATCTCAATGCAGAGACCGTAGGGAGGCCCTCTTTCTATCCTTTTGTATTCTCTTCCGCGTAAACTTCCAACTTCCATTTACTTTTCCGTTTCCCATCCGGCGTTGAAATGACTGCGGCGCGTGATGAAAAGGCGTCGGCGGCCCTCGATAAGATTTTTGTTTCAAATTGAGCATAATTTAAATTTCGCTCACGAGCTTTTTGAACCTGAGAACAGATGTTGGAGATTACTTATTCACCCTCCTTGGAGCCCTCGACTAGCTAACCTCCGTCTTTGGTGCGGTCGCTACCGGCTACTCCCCTCTCGTATCCCCCCCCCCCCCCGTCATTCCCTCTCTCTACCCCAGCTCACATTCCATCCTTTTCTTCTAGGGAACAACATCGCGGAGTCCCGATCCTTATCTCGCTAGTAACAAGTTTCTTAATTATCCTTGAAAACCAGAATACAGGTGTTGAATATAAAATCTCGCCGTGACTTCTCCCTCGAGCAGATCAAAGAGAAGATGTCA
The DNA here is from genome assembly GCF_001854935.1 of Bemisia tabaci. Taxonomy (NCBI): domain Eukaryota; kingdom Metazoa; phylum Arthropoda; class Insecta; order Hemiptera; family Aleyrodidae; genus Bemisia; species Bemisia tabaci. The sequence goes on from NW_017549038.1 coordinate 8,479,320, forward strand.
GAAAAGATGAACAACTCGGAATCCCGGTCAGAGATTTCCATTCCGCATTCAAATCTTTCCGAGTCTCGCTCTGGCTTCCTCTCCCGGCACGCATCATATTTGCTTCTTGATAAAATTCATCGTCTAGCCATTTCGATTGCAGTCTGTTGGGAGGCTTATTACGGAAACCAATTCACGCACACGAAAGAACCAACTTACACTATAAAAAATGAGTTTTGTAGATTTCGAACATTACTCGATTTACTTTTGAAACATTGTTTTCTTCGTATTCAAAATGGATCACGTCAAGCAGAATCCGCTATTGCCAAATTTAATGGGACAATTTAATTTTTTGCCTGAGAACGGTTGTACGGATTTGTGCATATTTCAGTGAATTTTCTGCATAGTACGAAGCAAATTCCTTAAAAGTTTCAAGGGAATCCGCAAAAATGTCTTTGGTAAAAAATTAAATTGCCCGATTAAATTTGGCAAAAGCTGATGAGGCTTGGTTCCTTTCTGCTAAACGCGATCCAAATAATGCTCAGTTTTCCGTATGTACAACCCCGAAGCTGAGACTGCAGTCTCCAAATTAGACATAAGTTGGAGTTCAACAAGAGTTCTGGTGCACAGTACTTACGAGCTTTAGATATGGATCTACACTTACATCCTGTAAAATAAATCAGACGTCATATTGAAAAAGATAAAAAAAGAGAAAATAAATCGAATATCAACACAGCCAACGAAAGAAGAGACGAATTTGGGTCTCGTTTTTTAAATATTTCGCCACATCTGAGCTACACCTAGAGCGGTAACACAGAGCGGAGCATTGTGGACCTCGCGTCATCGCGCCTTCAATTTTGCAGATGCAATTCGGACATCCATCAAGTACGAATAGTTGTATCTCTGCGCCTTCATTAAGGCGCATCCTTTCTCTTGCTCCATTTCCACGTTAAGTTGGTTTCCGTTTATCTTATTTGTAGTGGTACTTCAAGGACTACGCGAGCAACACAGCTGAAGATAAGACGTAATTGGGCATTTTTTATTTTTAATTTTTTAACTCTCCTCCCGAATCCAAGCGACCACTCGGTGACAGCAAGGAGCGCGAGTACACGCCTCTCACCATCGCGCCTTCGATTTTGCAGACGCAACATGGACACCCTCAAACACGAATAGTTGTAGCTCCCTGCGACGTCATTAGCTCGCGTTGAAGTTTCTCTTATTTGGGTGAGAAAATTCGAGGCTAAGTCTGCTCAAAATTTACTATAATGCATGCGTCCAAATCTACATATAATCCTTTTGAAAAAAAAAAATCAATGAAAACTTGTTTGGAGGTCTCTCGAGCATTTTAAAGGGCGCATGTCCACAAATTGGTACTTTGGCGAGAGTTGTGTAGTGTTAAGGAATTTTTTTAACGACTACATTTAGAAATCCCGAACCTCATCAAATTGACCCGACGTCTTTTCTGGGGGAGTTACGTATGGCAGATGAGGGGGATGAGAAAGCATGTTATCAAAAAGGTGAAAATTTCAAAAGCAGTAAGTGGGTTTTGAGCGGACCTAGGACTTCGCATATAAAAAAATCTTGGACGAATAAGGGTTAAGACAATTCATTTTTTCATCATAAAATAAAATATAATCGGAAATATTGAAACGCTGCGCTCTCGCAGCCTTTTTTTCTACGTATTTTTCGACTTTAATCATCGATAGACAGTTTGTCTATCCAACATCATTCAAAGCTCGGTTCATCCGATACCATAGTAAGTCTCTACGTTCATCAGAATGAAATACAGGTGATTCGACGGCACCCTCCAAATTTAGAAGTTGAAAGTCGATATTACGTCGCGCTCTAAGAGGGGCACAGTCCCGGTCCATGCAACTTGAACCACCACGTCGTTGGGATAGCGAACTTCAACTTATCCCTCGCAGCTGCAATTTCTTTCCGTCCAACCCTTCGAGGCCCGGTCACGGCCTTTGGCCTTTTGCCTTCAGCCTCTCTCTCCCATAAACTTTCCGACAGCGCTCCGTGCCGTATAAACTCACTATTGGACGTCGTATCTTTCCCTCCGACTTGCGATGATATACGAGTATCGAACAACGCTAAGCGAAAAAAGTTCTAGATTTTGGTATGGGTCGTGAAGTGTATACTGCCGTGCTAAGGAAAAACGCCGTATGAACTTTCGAGGGTTGCCAAATTTATCCGGATAGATTTCTTATTTTTTAGGGAAAGTATGCTTATTTTTCCTTGAAATTTTCAGATAGTTTAGATTAAAATGCGGGAAAAATGGTCTGAAAATGTTGAGGAAAAATGTTAACAATTTTTCCGGCAAATTCGTTAATTATTGAAGGAGATATGACAACGCCTGAAAGCTCATACGGCGTTCTTCCTCAGCACGGCAGTACAGAACTGCCCAGTTATCATGACTCAAGCGGAAATGCCCGAGGACTGAATTTCTTGAACACAGCCTATACCGCCGTTTCCTAAACGAAAGAATTGAACTGTAATTCAACATTGCAAAATGTCCACTTTTGGTTTTTTATTTTCCTATGAAACCATTTGAAATTTTTCAATAGAAATTTCACTGATTTTTTCTTCAGCCACGGACAAAAATCAGTACAATTCTAGACGAATATTGCACTGTCAGTTTCTAGTCTAGACAATTAATAGTTCGAGGCATTTTTGCAATCCTGAAATGGAGATTCGTTCCTTGGTGCGGAAAGACGATATAACGGTGAGCAAACTCACGTGGCGTTGAGTTTCGAAAGTGACAGGTGGCCGCGGGGGCAGTTGAATTTATAGACTCTATTTCCGGAAAACCTATTGTTTATTGATTCCCACCAACGATAATACCGCACCCCCGAATGGTTTTTGGGATGAAATGATTTTTTGTTGCCGGATAAGGAAAGGGCGTCGACTTGGATAACGTGGTAGGTTTGTAGTTGAGCATTATTTATTTGACAAGGACAAGTTTTCGGCTCAACAGTTAAAATAACGATGTATTTGACTGAGCACAAGCAACGGACACATGTAGACAAGACAGGTGTTAGGAATTGTTTAGGGCTCGATATTACTGGCTGAACGAAGTCGTAACCTATGCTGAGCAAAACAGACTCTAAAAAGTTTACACATGCCCCCCCCCCCTCCCCAAGAAAAAAAAATGAAATAGTAATTAATGAGCGTTTGCGGAAAATAATTAAATGAGAAAAATATCGTTCCACAGTTAATGTGGGAAAACACTATATGAAAAAATTCGACGCAGGAAGATTGAGTGTTAATGGCAGTGTTCGGATGCAAATATTCGTGTCCAATAGATGTGCTTGTTGCATAGGTAAAAAGTTGAAGGCATGTTGGATTTCTTTATATTGACGGTAATCACGCTATCTACCATTCCAGGACGCTAACTATGTTCAAAGCTTCTTTAACTTTCGCTCAATCACAATGTCTTTCCAAGAAAATTAGTTGTTTTGATATTAAATTTGTGGTGGGTTAGATTAGAATCGGTGAAACGTGTTACCTCAGTTTGTAAAAGTAGCAAGGAACCCGCAAGAAGATTTTTCATCGTTTCGATTATTTTAAGCTCATTTGCAAGCTTGTGTGCTGTGTGAGTTGACTTTAAACTTTTGGTTACCCCGTGCCAGTCGCATTTAATATCCATCCCTTTCATTCACGAATGACTAATTGCGGCCCACACCTTTTAATTATTGTTGGTGAGGGAAAAATGCTCCCTTTGGATCAAAGACGAATAATAGCGCAAAATCATCTTTGTTAACAAATTTATCTCTGTAGGTTTTTATAAATCGTGAATATTTCTGATATTTTTTTTTTTTTGCAACACAAGCAAAACTAGGATAAATGAACTCTCATCGTGAAAAACGGCTTCTTTTATTCCGGTACAAGCTCAAAGCAACCTTCATCTCGGCTGACCCGTGACTGCAACACAAAAGCAGCAAATTGAAAAGCTCACTATGAGGATACCATTTCCAACCAAGACCCTACCGAATACTGTGCTAAGGAAGAACACCATAAAAACATTCGAGGGTTGTCAAATTTCTCACAATAAAAACTTTTCTCTGATAAAAACTGTACTTTTGAGGAAAGTTTGCATATATTTTCTCGGATTTTCGGATATTTCAGAATACATTGCGAAGAAAATTTTTGAAATTTTTTTAAAAAAATACATAATTTTCCCAGGAATGTCGTTCTATATCAGAAAAGATATGGCGACGTCTCAGGTCTCATACGGCGTGCTTTCATAGCACGGCAAAATACCAATCCTATGAATTCCTTCTCAGAACTCAGGCGCGTCATTCTTTACATTTTTTGGTCAATGCATGTACGACTCAGGGACTTAAAACAGGGGAGTAGTGAGGAGGGGGGGGGGGGTTCAGAATAATTTGAAAGGAGCGACGACGCTGCGACCCTAACCTCTTCGACCCAACCGCGCAACAGGTGCACTTGTCCCTTGTCTCTCGTCCTTTGTACCCTCCGCTAAGCATCGTGTCACCCCGAGTGTTTCCGATATTTCATCGCGACGCCACGTCGAAGCCTGCAGTCCCGTTTGATGGCTGCCCTTCGGCGAAATCAAAGCATCACACATCGCACCGATCGGGGTATGACTCGGAGCTTTCGCGCATCATGCATTTCTCGCGCGCTGGCTGAATTCCGCCGAACTTCGGTCCAACTTTCGATGGAATCGTTTTAGCCGAGCTCGAACTGTTCCGTAAGCCCGAAATGCCATTGTTTTCATTGTTTCCCACGGAACCGCTCTATGGTTGTAGATGTAGATTGTTTGAAGTCATTTTGTGGAGCGTTCAATTGTTCCTGTTACAATGTAGCTAACAACCAAAAGCTTCACGTTCAGCCGGTCCTGCTTGCAACGAGTGACTCCCACACTAGGGTGCGGCTTATACGAGAAATTAAAAAGGTTGAATTTTGAAATTGACAAGGGACCCCGCCAAAACGTTCCTAATAGTGTAAAAACAAACGTTGTAGAACAGTTTTGCATTTGGTCAACATTTAGAGGTTGCGACGGGCCTTTAAAGTTGCCAAATTTGGCTAATTTTCGCATTTTTTCGTCAATTTTGGCAAATTTTCCCAGGCCTTACTGAAAGTTCTAATCGGTCAATTTATTCATAAATAGGCAGTACATAACCTAAAATGTACCCTATCCTCCACCTTAAGCCCCCCAGCCCCCCCAACCCCCCTCCCTCACCGATCCAATATAAATACACTCTTTATAAACTACGCTATTTTGGTAGTGACCAGAGATCTTAAGAAACACTGGTCAACACGGGTTCAAATGTGATTGTACTAGGGTAGTTTTTAGCGCTGAGTCCGAAAATGACCTCCGTTATGCTGGGTCAGGTCGATTTTCCCCGGAAAAATCAGGATTTTCCTTAAAAATCGAGCTTTTCCGGTGAAAAATCAATTTTCCGGAAAATCTGTGCATGATGGAGGAAAGATAAGGTCGTTTTCGGATTCAGCAGCTAAAATTACATGGGAATCCATATATTGCATGCCTATTGAAGTTTCCGTTCTGTTCCAAATACCGAGGTTTTTCCAGACAAGTGCCCTTTCCGCCCATGTAACGCATGTAATACCAGTCCGATTGATTTGCGTCGGAAAGGAGGGAAAATTTTTTTTTCTCAGGCGACAGGTGGAGTTGACTCCACTACATTATTGCCACTGCAGCTGAAAATGACCCTCGTTTTCTTCCAAAATCATCAATTTTTTTTAAAAATCGATTTTTTGGAAAAAAATGCACCTTTTTAACTCAAAAACGTTTAAAAACATCCCCTCTTTTCGGAATCTGAATTTTCCATAGGTTCTGAGAGGAAACGAGGGTCATTTTCGACTGCAGTGACAATAATTTAGTGGAGTCAACTCCACCTGTCGCCTGAGAAAAAAAAATTTTCCCTCCTTTCCGACGCAAATCAATCGGACTGGTATTACATGCGTTACATGGGCGGAAAGGGGCACTTGTCTGGAAAAACCTCGGTATTTGGAACAGAACGGAAACTTCAATAGGCATGCAATATATAGATTCCCATGTAATTTTAGCCGCTGAATCCGAAAATGACCTTATCTTTCCTCCATCATGCACAGATTTTCTGGAAAATTGATTTTTCACCGGAAAAGCTCGATTTTTAAGGAAAATCCTGATTTTTCCGGGGAAAATCGACCTGACCCAGCATAACGGAGGTCATTTTCGGACTCAGCGCTAAAAACTACCCTAGTACAATCACATTTGAACCCGTGTTGACCAGTGTTTCTTAAGATCTCTGGTCACTACCAAAATAGCGTAGTTTATAAAGAGTGTATTTATATTGGATCGGTGAGGGAGGGGGGTTGGGGGGGCTGGGGGGCTTAAGGTGGAGGATAGGGTACATTTTAGGTTATGTACTGCCTATTTATGAATAAATTGACCGATTAGAACTTTCAGTAAGGCCTGGGAAAATTTGCCAAAATTGACGAAAAAATGCGAAAATTAGCCAAATTTGGCAACTTTAAAGGCCCGTCGCAACCTCTAAATGTTGACCAAATGCAAAACTGTTCTACAACGTTTGTTTTTACACTATTAGGAACGTTTTGGCGGGGTCCCTTGTCAATTTCAAAATTCAACCTTTTTAATTTCTCGTATAAGCCGCACCCTACTCCCACACCTCGAGTGCATTTTCCTGTGTCGTCACCGTCGTTTGAATGGGGTTCCGGTTCCAGGCCCGCCACATCCCATCTCGGGCCCTGGTACCAATTTTCTGGCCCGGGCCCCTAGTACAAGGGGGGGGGTCCGGGGGGCCTCCCCCGGGAAATTTTTGAAATTTTAAATCTATTTGGACGCATCATGAAGCTCTTATGATGGAGATTTTCCATCAATTTCTGCAGAATAATTACGCCTTTTTGTTTACTTTCAGCACCAAAAACTTTCGAATTGTTGCGTTCAAAACATCTATACATTTTTTTTGAGGGGACAGATGATAATTTTCAATTCTATGGGAAGCCGGGCCCCCCTGGACTCTCCTTTCGTACGTCTATGGCAAGGGAGTTAAGCCATTGAAGTCGAGGATGCCCAGAAAGGAGCCTCTTAGCATCCGACAACGGAAGAAAATGAAACACAGTTACTAAAAATATCATTCTACATATACTCAAAACCTTGAAAATCTCTAAAAAAGTAAGAAAAATTTTTAGTGCCCTAGCGTGTTTTTGAAACTTTATTCACCTTTTGCGGAATTTTTAGGGTAATTTTTTCACTTTTCCCTACGAGACAAGGGTTACACATGAATTCGTAGTGGTTTGTCACCTGCGTCACGGGCCCCTCCAGGGCCCGGGCCCCGGTACCAAGGACCCAGTATCCCCCCCCTTGTGGCGGGCCTGTCCGGTTCGTTCTGACTCAAGGCAAAGCTCGCTTTTATAAGTGTAACAGTGTCACGCAACGCTAAGATACGTAATCGCGTCATGTTATGTTTACAGCAATTTGACTCCATTTTGCAATTCGGAACTATAAATTCTGGCTCATCTGCGGCTCTCTCTGCATCTATGTGCAGAGGAAAACTGATGGTACATACGTTGTTTCTGAACTCAGCCTCAAATTATTGTTTCTAATTGCAGAATGTAGTCCAATTTGACTCCATCCGTGCTAAACTTGTCATTTAATGAATCCATATTTGTAAAGGAGGAACACGGCAATTTTCGGATGAGCTCCTCTACGCTTGTATGTTATTGAGAAGTCCTTTCTCTGGCCACCTCACGGTCCAACCCTCGGAAAGCGCTTTAAATTCGAAGAAGAAAAAATACAATCACTTATTTCTGTGAGAAAATTTAAGGAAACGAAGATTGTGCCAGTGCTGCCATTTTATATTATAAAAACATTCCGAAATAATTCCGATTTTCGGAAACAAGCTCTGATTTTTTCAAAAAATCCGGGGGAAAATTCCGAAATACGCTCGGATTTAGTTCCGAAAATCGTCACGTTTAATCAAATCGTTCCTAGATTTGATCAAATAAATGGTCAAACTGGCGAAAAACCGCAAATTTCAAGGTCATACCGAAATTAGCTGAAAATTCCGGGGATTCAGAAGATTCCGGGAAAAGTTTGGATTATTTGAAAAGTTCCGAATTTCGTAATGAATTCCGGAGAATGGCAGCACTAGATTGTGCTGCGTTTATCCATTCTAAGCTATGCCATGGTTTAAAGAAAAGTCCAATATGTTGATATTTCAACAGTGCACTCTGAATTCTCTAGAACCGACATATATGGTGGAGTTTCTTAATTTCGCCTGGAAACTGACATCATACAAAGGAATCTAAGGGAAATTAGTTTATGAGAAGCAAGTTTGCGGTTTTTAAAGTAAGTTTTCAAAACATGATAAAATAAAATAATGACGATAGATGTGCAGTACAGCCCTTAAAAACACACATGCGTATATAATCAACCTATTGCTGATGGTAGGCCAGGAAAAAGTGCAATATTGAGAAAAATTACAGCTTAACTTCCGTCACTTTTTCTCCACTTATGAGTGGATTTTCGTCAAATTACACGATGACCACTTGAGAGTTATGCTCCATCTTAGGAGATTAACACATATTTGTCCTAGACTTAACGAGATGTAAAAAAGTAGTCGAGGGGAAGCTGTATTTTATCTCAAGTAATCATTCAATATCGATTGAATGAATTCACCTATCCTGATGTTCAAGTGCAATACATATAGAGACAATTTAAGTTATTCTAATTTTATAGTAATATGTACTTCGCTGCCCATTGAAGGACGATCATGTTCCCTTTGAGCAAATCCTGGTTCAAGCGCTCGTCAGTAAACATTCATTATCATGAGTGGCAGTGGGGATAAGAGTTAGGGCAAGAATTGCTGCGGGAAGATTGGTGATCTGAAAAGTTGGAGCCGGGACCGAAACTACTCGTGGGTTAGCACCGTTTTATATATTTCACGATTCTCGCGGTGCGGAACCTCGGTGAGAGAAAAATTGCCACATCCGCTCCAGTACGTGCATGAGTTTACATGACGTGTTCTCCGCAGCAATGTCACGCTTCACAGCTAGCTCAAAATATATCACGCCCTCGCGTATGCTGCCGTGCTAAGGAAAAACGCCGTATGAACCTTCAGGCGTTGCCAAATTTCCTTTGATAAAACACGAATTTCTTAGTAATCATGTGAATATTTTTCTTCCAATTTTTCAGATAATTTTGTTCGCAATTTCCCCTAAAGTTCCTGAAAATGTCAAGGAAAAATATTCATAACTTGCCTTAAAAATAAAAATTTTAGCAAAGGAAATTTGGCAACTCTCGAATGTTCATACGGCGTTTTTCCTTAGCACGGCAGTATGGTCCCGGTGATTTGACGGGATTCGCCGTCGGTTTGACAGCGCGGTTGCTCCCAAGTCCGCGGCTCTGACTTTTCGCTTCTTCAAACTTGGAGGGTAAGTTGGTCGGTCGTAATTTTCCCTTTGAGACACAGTGATACGTGAATTGGCAAACCGTATGCTTTACGAGGTAGAAGCGCGGGGTGTTTCCTCTCGCTAACTTCCCCAGACAAGTTGTCTCCATACGCTCGTTGAAATTTCCGTCCGTTGAGAATATGATCGAGCGTGGCGTTTTTGGGTCCCTCTATCCAACTCGCGTTCTCTTTTGTGTCAAATTCGATTGGATCAAATTCAACAGGGAAAAACAACTCAGATTTTTATAAAATTTTACCAATTTTCAGGAGAGAACAAAAATTAACGGAAAGTTCAAATATTTTTAACTAAAATACACAAGAAAAACGGGTATTCAAGGCCAAAAACAACATAACGTAAAGTCTGCGACGTTTTGGGGTCGTTTCAACCCCCTCCTCGTGGGGAGTGATAACCTCAATTTTTGTGCTCTTTCCGAAGTGAGCTACCCTCTTGCAGAGTGGATTTATCTCTCAATAATTATTAATCAGTTTACATGGCACGCAGTGTTGATGATTAGGTTTTAATTAAAATTGAATCCAACCTTGGCCTGATTACACGGCACCTTTTCGATCGGTCTCATGTTTTTCATTTTTCACACGTTTATATTTCACTTTTCGTTAAAATTTTGACATGATATTGCTCCTCAAAGCACGCAGAGTAAGAATTAAAAATATAACGACTTTCGGTAAAAGCCTATTTTCCCCCTGCACACTGTGCCTTTTCCTGGCAGACTAGTATGTCTCGGCGCATGCAGAGTACCTACATCAAAAGAGTACGGACATTTCAAATTATGGAGCTCCTAGATCACAAAAGGACAGCCAACCTTTGAAAATGAAAAATGTCACTGTCTACTTCAGATACCAGTATCAACCCAAGATGGCCAAGAATGTTAATGAGCATTACTCCGAAATAAGAAAGATGCAAAAACTAAATCAAACACATGCTTCACACACGACTGGTCGTAACAATTGGACGTATTCCTGCCAAACGGAACTATGTGCATTAAGACAAGAGCCCTGATACCCATAAGAATATGTGCATAACAGGGCTCACGTCATAATGCACATAGTTCCGTTTGACAGAAATACGTCCAATTTTAATAATGAATCAGATTGAATTTTGCAAAAAGGAACCAAGAGAATTCCTTCGTCGCTAAGATGTTTCAACTTTTTTTCGTCGCAAATATACACTGATCATGTAAGCAAGTTTTATCTTTACTCTTGGTAAAATATAAATCCAATACGAAAATTACCGTAATAAATTTAATATTTTGCATAACTCCAGTAATTATATTGCAAAGGATGCAAGCTGCACAATCCTTCCCTCATCGGAATGTTCATGGTTCCTTTTTACACAGTGCAATCCAATTACTGTAGATAATTTGAATTCGTAGATTGGCTACCCTTCCGGGCCCTAGAGCTCCATCATCTAACCTCAAAATTACCGACATGTCCGTGCATTTATAGGTACTCGAGGCGCTTGGAGCCTTCAGGGCGAACGCAAACGACAGTCCCGCTCCCGGGCGAAGCCGCAACGAGGAGTCGAGATCATGAGTTGCAGCGGAGCCGGCTGTAACAATCCCAATCGGCAGATAGGTGGAAATGGAGAGCGGGCGGTTGGCTGGCGAGGTGGCGGTCATAAATACGCGATTATGACGTCGTTTTGACGATAAATCAGTCGGCGGATTGGCGCGCTGCCCTTCGACTCCCTTCTCGATACATTGACCACGCCGAGTCACCGCCGCGAGCGCCCTCTATCGCAATTGCAGTTATTCATATCGAGTCACGAGTAATAGTCCCGCGGCAGATGACTCCTCGAGCCAAAGATTGGACCGCGACTCTAATTAGCCTCCCGTGATTTATGTCGTCGCACTAAACTCGCGTATTTCACCCATGGAACCGCCCGAATCGGATTCCTCTAATTTCCGCGCTTTGTGCATTTTCGTTCGTTATCTGTGAACTCGAACATCAAACCGCGGGACAACTCGCCTCTTTACCATTTAAAACCAAAATACACGATCGGAATTGTTCACAACTGATAGACTAGTATTGGTGTTACGATGTGAGGGTCACTGTATTGACGACGGTTGGCCTAAACTCACTGGAACTACTTGTAAATTCTGAACAGCGTAATTTTTGACAGCTCTTTCAATACTATTTTTAGGGTAATTTAATTTTCTAACAAATTAATCCTATATTCGCAGAGCTAACATGTCTCATGAGCTGACGTTTTGAAGTTCCCTGCACGGAGAAAAGAACTTCGTGCGTGGGACCCAAAGTTAGGTCATATGGATCTCTGAAGTTTTCGGATTGAGCATTCGAACACTTAAGGTCCAGCTGCTGAAGTTTGGATCACACATCTGAAACTTCACTTCTTACATCTGAAGTACTTCGGTTTACACATCCGAAAAACTTCGGTTCTCACATCTGAAGTACCTCAGATGAAAGATTTGAAGTTTCAGATGTGTGATCCGAACCTCGACAGCTAGACCTAAAGTGTTCAGATACTCAATCTGAAAACTTCAGAGATCCATAAGACCTAAACTTCGAGTCCCACGCACGAGGTTTTTTTCTCCGTGTGTCATGCATTTTGTAACAAGAAAATTACTGAATTAATTCAAATTCTCTACAAATTTATAAATCCATTTAATTTAAACAAAAAAATAAACAGTGAAAAAATCCTTTTTACCCCAACATGAGAGTTCATGTAGAATTAAAGCACGTCGTTCTAGTCCTTTTATGGCACTTCCTTGTCCTCATTATATACTCAGAGAAAATAATACGAAAAAAACGTAAAATTCCAACCTGTACGACTAATAATATCTCTCCAAGGTATACTGTATGGTTTTGTGAAAATAAAAATTATAGAAGCATGGTGAGCCTCCTTGAACTTTAAGTTTCTTTTTTTTTTTTTTATACTTAATGGTGCAAAGTTCTACCACCGAGATACAAAAGGCCAAAGTGAATGAAATGAAACAATAAAATCTTAACATGAAGAAGATTCTGAATCAAAGTTAACACTTTCTCTATTATCTTTAAAAATTGCTTAAAGAAACCCGTGAATACTGTTGCTTTGGGAAAGGAAAACCGAAGCGCCTTCATTTTTTCCATGCAACACAGACAACTCTCAAGATGAAATAGTTGCATTTAGGCGCTAGTATTCAACATCGCCGCGTCCTTGCTTCGGATTTAGTTGGCGCGACTCTAACTGAGAACGCCTTCTTCGCGGGGCCATATTTCGATTATCTAGTGCCCTAGGTTAATGATTTTTCCCGCCCCTCCACCCACCACTCCCATCCCTCCCTCCTTTTCCCCCATCTCCTCTCAGCGTCTTCTACGTTCCCTTGGAAAACTCCTAACCCAGATAAACTAGAATGTATCAATAACGAAATCGATTGATATTTCAGCTACGACAAAAAAAAGACACGTGAGGGAGAGAGGCGCATGAACGCGAGATACCAACACCTCATGTTGCTCTGCTCCTTTTCTTTTCCTTCTTCTTTTTCACCTCCCTCGCCTTATTTGAACGGAAGTAGAATCTGCTCTCACGTGCCTGGATTACGAGGGAGACTACGACGTGCTCCCCAATTCGTCGTTCCTCCGACGTAAGGGCGTATCTCAATTCGCGCATGAGCCCTAGAAAGCATGTATTTATGTGTAAAACAGGGATCAAATGGAAATTAAGATACGCCCTTACGTCAGGGGGGTGACGAATTTGGTATGCTTCGACTCCTCGAGGGGACGCCCGGTTTCGTCACGCTCTCCAGCGCCTGAAGCTTGGCCCATGGTTCTCCTAACTCTTTTTTCTATTTTCCCCCGGTGATTTTTTGGGGAATGTCTCCTTTTTTCTGCTATTAGTAGTATTCAGAGACAAGAGACTCTTCACTAGTATCTAGGACCTTGTCTCCATGGGACGTTTCATGGGATTTGCCCAGGGAAAAATTTCACTTGCGAAGTTGGGAAAAATATTGAGTTAGTCAATACTAATAATTGAAATAGCCTACATACACGCTGGGTTTGTCGAGTTCCTTTGACATTTTTGCAGTGGTGAATGCATAGCTGAAGTGCGCTCCAGCTAGAATTGTATTTAGCGAATGGGTGGTTTTTATACGAAGATTAAAAATAAACAAGTGGTACGGAACAAAACAAAAGAATATGAACTATATAATGGACCGTAGGTTGTTTTAAATTTCTGACCGAACTGTTTTCTAACGCTTCAGTCAAATAAAACACAAATTTATTGAGTAGCATTACCTCGTAAAATCAGTCATTCTGTTGATTTTGTACTCCAATTTCTTGCGAAACTACAAACCTGATATCGAAACTTGGCTGTTTTGAAAACGCCTTCAAATGCGGCGTGATACCTCGCGCATTCCGGAGAGTTTGAATAGTTGTATCATTGCGCCTTATAAATGCGACGGCAGATTACAATTGAAATAGCCTTCATACACCCTAGTCTTGTAGATTTCCTTTGACATTTTTGCAGTGGTGAATGCAGAGCTGAAGTGCGCTCCAGCTAGAATTGTATTTAGCAAATGGGTGGTTTTTATACGAGGAACACGAATAAACAAGTGGTTAGAAATGAATACAAAATTACATTAACTATGCAAAACGATAATCCGGGTATCGGATCTTGGCTGTTTTGAAAACTCCTTCAAATGCGGCGTGATACCTCACGCATTCCGGAGAGTTCAAATAGTTGTATCATTGCGCCGTAAGAATGTGACTGAAGATTACAATATACAGTACCAACTAAGCCAATGGAGAATTTGCACGCAAATTTTTTATTGCTTCATCTGAAAGTGCCGAAAGAGTTGATTTTGCAGTATTTTTTATAATTTTTTTCGGCCATGAGAAATAGTATAAAAATAGCTTTAAAAGTGAGAAAATGCGCCGCCTAGTGACGTCATCTGGCGGCATTTCTCATATAAACGCATGTATTTCAGCAGATTAAACCATTTTGTCATATTTCCTCCAATAATTATTCAATTTATGAACCAAGGGTATCCTCGTGTTCAGCTCACTTGGTAGCGTCCATTCAAACACGGAATTCATCCAATTTCAGATATCTGCAAATTCTCTATTCCAATTCCTTGTGGAATCCCAGGAATGACTTTAAAAGAATGAGAAGACGTTTGGTTGTGTTTTGTAACGGGAAAAAATTCCAGAAGTTTCATTCCTGCGATTCAAACTTGGGAAAAATCCCGTGAAACGTCCCGTGGAGCCAAGGCGTTGGCCATTTTACTTTCGGGACTTCAGCATTCTACTGTTGACTTACCTACTTGATTGATGTTCAACAACGTGTTGGCAGTTTTGTTTCATCATACACAATGTAGGTAGGTTAACAGCCGAAATTAGGGTGATGACCGTTGCTCCCTTATAATTGTCCATAAATAACTGTTGAATCCACGGAAGTAAAAGCTTCCACCTGTCGCCAAGCGGCCAGTGGAGGGTCTCTTGTCTCTGGCAGTATTCAATATTTGGCACCCCGAGCTGTATTTCCTTAACTCTTACATAAATCAATTCCATGCTTTGTATACCGCCGTTTTTTGCAAAGGAGCGTGCGATTTCTTTCTTGGTTTTTCATTTTTTCCGTAAATGCGTATTGTGCGTCGCTTTTACGAGCACCAGTGTTGATTTCTGGGCAGCAGTACATCACGTTTTGGCCAAGTTTTTTGGTGGCGTTATAAGCGACGAATATCAATTGTCATCCTCGTTATAATAATGTGTCCATGCCGGCTTCAGTAATCTCTGTTTTTTATAATTTTTTTTTTTTTCAAATAAATAATAAGAATAAACGGCTTACATCATGGATTATTTTTTCTTAGACCGACAATTTAGTTAAGTGTAATAAGCCACCATTACCCACAGAAAACATAAGAATCAAATAAACTGTAATTCATAACATTTGACCCTTAACATTCTCATTGTTACCTGGGTTTGCTGTCGATTTGTCGGATGATATGGACGTTTCCCATTAATTGTGGTAGTGCCGCAACAACTGGGTTAGTAACCTAATTTATTGAGGTATCACCACACTTAATTGGGGTACTACCACAAATGATTGGGAATGCCCATATCATCCAACTACCCTTCTCCGTGATTGTTGCTAGAGGGGTTAGGTTCATTCTGCCGTGCTAAGGAAGAACGCCATATGAGCTTCCAGACGTTGCCGAACCTGATTCGATAAAAACAGAATTTAATGGGAAAATTGTAAATATTTTCCCCCAAAATTTTCAGACAATTTTGTACACAACTTAATCTAAAATGTCTGAACATTTCAATGAAAAATATGAGTAAATGTCATAAAAAATACATATTTTATCAAGGGAAATTCGACAACTCTCGAATGTTCATACGACGTCCATCCTCAGCACGGCAGCATTCATGAAATTTTTGACTAAAAATGCAAATTTTAATGTTTATTTCGTCACATTTTGAACTTTGAGGGGTGTTTTTGCAGAACATTTCATGAGGAAACCAATGAAACCACTTTCAGAACCTCAAAATTTTGTATGAACAGAGTTACAAGCGCTTAAAGTTTCCAAATTTTATCCGACCTCCACTGGAAAAAAACACATTGGATCTAGAGTCCAGACTCTTGAAAACATTGACAAGAAAAAGGACTCTTGATTCAATCAGATTTAAGCTTAAATCAAAAGGAAATCCGCTCAAATTAAGAGGCTTGGTCCTTGATTCAAGCTTAAATCTGATTGAATCAAGAGTATTTTTCCTTGTCGATGTTTTTAAGAGTCTGGACTCTAGATCCAATGTGTTTTTTTTCCATTGTCCCCTATTGACTCAATCCACTGTGCGCCGTGCGCATCTAATTTTTCTGTCTGTGACTCGACGCGAGCACGAGTTTTTCGCCAAGACCGATCGGATGGGACTTTGAGTGAGACTTAATCGAAAATTTCACTCTCGTCAATCAGTCCTGGAATCGAGGAGGTGTTAGAGGGAGGCAGGCACGAGGGGGAGTGGGGGGGGGAGTCATCTCATCCCGGTGGTTTATCGTCGCGGTGCGGCTCGTCGCGAATCCCTGGGGGCCTGTGGCTCGCCCTCAACTTGTCACATCGATGAAAATGTTAATCTCGCCTTTGATGAATTACGAAATGCCTCGGTGCCAGCTCTCCTTCCTTCGCTCTCCGCGCCCGAGTTGGACAGCCGAATTGGAAGTTGCACTGAAAAAAAATCTCGGTGTATTTACTAAGAAAAGGGTAAAATTACCAAAAATTCAGGGTTCCATTTGATCCCAGTTTTTTATTGGTAAAATTACCATTTATGGAATTGGTAATTTTACCGAGAAATCTCGGTAAAATTATTGAACTTTCTCGGTAATTTTACTGAACCTTGGTAAAAACGCCAATATTTTTTATATCGACTTACCGAGATAAAATGGCAAAGTTACCGGGAATTGATTACCAATAAAAATGGTATTCTTACCTGTTCAACAGGAAAAATACCGGTTTTTAGGTAAGCTTACCAGTCTGTCTTGGTAAAATTACCAATAATTGGAAAAAGAGTGAGATGGTAAAGGTACCAACGGACCTTGGTGAAAACGCCGACAGTTTTTTTTCAGTGCGTGCTAAGGAAGAACGCCGTATGAGCCTTCAGAAGTTGCCATATTTCCTTCAAGAAAACCCGTATTTTCTGAGAAAATTGTGAACATTTTTCCTTGAGTTTTTCGGTAAATTTTTTTCACGATTTAATCTAAAATATCTGAAAGTTTCAAGGAAAAATATGCACATCTTTCCTCAAGAATACATGTTCTATTCGGGGAAATTTGACAATCTCGAATGTTCATACGGCGTTTTTCCTTGGCATTTGTGTGGAAAATGAGGAAGGACAGGCTCGAGGCGGACTATGTGGCAATCGGTGAGCAGACGAGGTCGACCATGCTTCATTACCGGGACGTCCTCATGAAAACAATTACAACGGGTACACACAGAGGAAAAATTGATCGGCATTAAGCGACACACGAGTTTATCCATATCGGGGGCGAAGAAACAGAACAATACCACCCAACTGACGATTTTGGCGAGAATGAGTTAGCGACTATCCCGCATTCCATGGTATAAAATACGCGAGCTGGTGTTTTTAGTTTTTCCCAATTCTTCAGAGAAGCGCATTCATAACGCAATGTATGAAAAAATTGCAGATCTAACCTGAAAATTACAAAAATGGGGAATCTTTCTTTTCGTCCCGCAAAATTTTCAGTTTGCAGGTGGGCGGTATTGCTCTATCATCTTTGGTCGTAATCCCAGTTGTGTAAATACACCTGCACGAAGCGAGGGTGGAAATATATTAAGGAATCACTGGAATAAAACACATTGGATCTAGAGTCCAGACTCTTAAAAACATCGACAAGAAAAAATACTCTTGATTCTACCAGATTTCAGCATAAATCAGTAACCAAGCCTCTTAATTTGAGCGGATTTCCTTTTGATTTAAGCTTAAATCTGATTGAATCAAGAGTCCGTTTTCTTGTCAATGTTTTCAAGAGTCTGGACTCTAGATCCAATTTGTTTTTTGTTTTTTTTTTCTATATAGTGTTAACTTTTTTTGCTCCAAGCTGACAAAATGTCTAAAATGCGCTTTTCTTCGTATGATTTAAACCCGAAATAAATAAAATAAATAGGTATTAAAAACCCAGCAAAAATACTCTTTTTAATTCAGGGACCATACTAATTAAAACGGAAGGAATTGATTGAGTTGATGAAAAAAATTCAAAGAGTAGCAATGTTTCTGGGTGGAAAACATCCTCCTCGAAAAAACGAAAAAATTCAAGGTGCTGTTTTAACAACTAAGTGTTAAATTGCAAAAAAGACTTTTCGTTTATACTCCTAAATGAAAGAAAACCTTTTTGAAAATCAGTGTTTTGCCTATTTTGCTTATTATTTGTATTCCTTCCTCAAAGCTGTGTTTTCTAGACAATTTTAGCAGTTTCATAATGTAGCTACTCAGTGGTCTTATTCAGCCACACTCGGTAGTAACCTCTGATGCGGATCAAGTCATGCTGGCACAGAGGCGGAGGTAGAGGCACAGGCTGCAAGCTATCTTTATTGATCTTGTTAGAAGGAATGCATATACGAGGTCCTTAGAACTCTTCCGAGAAAAAGCACTGCTCTGATCTGACGTACTGAGCAAGAACTGCGATGTTCTAATCCGGCTTTTTCGAGTTTTTCTCAGGTAGTGTGCGACAGAGCAGAGGAGTGTACGCGTCTGAACAGTTTGTTTTCCTAGGATCAATGCTACTTCAGAGCGGCATGTGCATGTTTCAAAAGCGAGGAACAGGGTGGTAGGAACAGGTACTTGACTTCTGGAATCTCATCATGAATATTCTTGGACTGCTTAAGAGTTTCTGACAAGAAATTAACCGATTTTTTTCTGATGAGGATTTTGGGCATGGAAGTAGTTGTCACGATATCTTAAGAGCAAAACTCAAGCTTCCCTATGAGATGGATAAAAAACTATTCCCTCTTATATTTCAAATTTTCAATTTTGTGGTCCGTTTGACCTTATCAGTTTTACTAAAATGACTACAGACTTAAAGAAAATGTTTCTTCTAGAAAGCATGTTTTACTGAGAGCTGTGTCTTCATTTGAATGGTCTACTGTAAGGCCATGCCCCGCGTTATACGCGGCCTTGCTCAAAACTATTAGTAGGAAGTCAAGATGATTTGAAATACTATGGTCAGGACCGGATTTACCTACTTGCCGCCCATGGGCCGCCTGTATTTTGCCGCCCCCTTCTCATTCTTTTTGAAACACCAATAAAAACCGTCAAGTGAACGTGCCGGAGGGAGAGGGATGCACAAGACGCGTTTACTCGTGTTGGATATATTTTTTGCGGAAGCCCTGTCAACATTACTAGCAAAAATTCACGGAACTTGGCGCGAAAGTTAAGTTCCGTAAACCTGTCTCCGTGTGGACAATGCCTTCCATTAATAAGAATTGAACGAAAAAATTATAAAAGAACAATCATGATAATGTGGTTCAATAATTTTAACTTCCACCGCCGCGCCGTGCTGATCGCACTTTGTTTGGCGCAATGCGTGAAGTATTCCTACACTCTTGTAGGCGCTGTGCCTTTCACGCCGACCGCTGCTGAACGCACTGTGTCTGACGCAATGCGTGAAGTATTCATGAGGTCTTGTAGGCGCTATGCGTTACACGGCGACCGCTGCTGACCGCACTATGCTAGACGCTATGCGTGAAGTATCCATGCAGTCTTGTAGGCGCTAATATGTGTTACATGCCGACCGCCGCGCCGAGGGCCTCTCCTTTTCATCTCAAGTCCTCGTCATCATTGCTCTCTGCGCCGCGCCGCTCCAGGCCAAATTGCGTGTTTGGTTTCTCTCTCAACTAGGCTATAATGAAAGGGCAGAAAATTTAGATTCCAATGTCAGACCAAAACGGCCAAGAATGTTCATAAATGAGCGTTCTGGCCAAATTGCGAGTTTGGTTTCTCTCATAACTCGACTAATTAAAGGTGCTGTCTTTTGTATCACCGCAAAACGACCAAATTAGAAATTACGATACTAACAGGAAATGCAAGATTTTGTCGCCTTTTCCCGTTTGCAATTTTATTTTATACTTACATTTAAAAAAAAATTGCAAAATTTGCCGCCCCCTAAATTTGCCGCCATGGGCCGCGGCCCATGTGGCCACCCCCTTAATCCGGCCCTGACAATGGTGCAAACAAGTTTCTTCTTCTCCTCCTTATCTTAACTTGATGGTAAAAACATCGGTGTGGTCGAGATTTTCAGCAAAATAATGAAATTTAAAGTTTGACATAACATTTCCTGGCTTCTCTCCGATTTTTGACGGCAGAGTAAAATTTATCAGCCACACCAGATATTACCCACATTGTACTACAAGCTTGTGTTCCCGTTCAAGCAGCATGATAGGGATACCTTTGCATGACTTTTTCCGGCAAAGAAAAACTCGCAAAAGTTAAATTGGTTTACCGCGATTCTCTTGGGTAGTACGGCAGTGTTGGAAGAGGTCTTGATTCGATCAGTCTATCATTCTAACGTGGAGTCTCATAAATCTTCCCGGTCATTTACAAGAACGAAGAAAGGTGAAATAGGATCGATGTTGCGTTTTCCTACGTTGACTTTGTGTGTTCCTACTGACCCACTAACCTGCCCTTCGAAAGGAGGCGAGGTCCTCGAACTCCTTCGTCAATAGGTACCTCCCCTTTCGATTCACGCCCCTGACTGGCTTGGAAAAATATAGCTCCATTCGATTCAGTTCGGAAAAGAGAAAAAACTCGCTCCGTATAGAAAATGGTGGAGATAAATATTTCCTTAAAAATTCCACTTCCAGATCAAAAGGTTAGCCTTGGGCACAGGATTCGTCGCATCGAGTAAATTTTGACATGATTATATTGACACTCGAGTTCGTTTTAAAGAAAACGAAGCGAACGAAGATTTAGGGGAGGGTTTGAGGCTCATATTTTCCAGGTCTGTTATTCGGATGATTGTGCGTGTCAAAGCTGATGCTTGCAATGGACCCTTGCTGAGGGAAACTGCCCCTGACAGATACAACCGTGCGCTCCTATTGATTGCGCCAGTGCTTTTATAACATTTACACTTTCCAAAAGTTACTATCACGCTAAAACACTTTTTCCGCTTGGAACACACTTCACACGCTGATGGTGAGTAAACATTGAAATCGTGATTTAATTTATGTCTTATATTTTTGACTTGCTGCTCAGGGACTTTGGTAGTACAAGTTTGCTCTGCCTTTGGTAAGAATACGCATTGTGTATTCCTACTGGGAGTGCTAGGTCATTTATCCTAATTTTTTTTTCCTACATGAGGTTTTCCTAATACTTTTTTCCTACTCATTTTTTGTCCTATGACAGTAAGTCCTACGAGTGAGATGTCCCACTGACTTTTTTTCCAAGGGTGTTTGCCCCAATAATTCAATAATAATTGAGACGTGAACATGAGTAGAGCAGAGGGAAATGTTTCGGAGAGAGTAAAATTTCCTCAGCGAGCCAAATATAAGCGCGTGAACAGAGGACAGCCCAGTCTGAGCCTTCTATACCCTCAATACAAGGAAGAGGATGAAGCTCCACTACTTGTGGGCATGCGGCCACAACTTTAAATTATGAGGTGCCTAAGCTGTTTTTTTAAACCGAATTAGGACAAACGGCCCTAGGAAAAAAGCCAGTAGGACATCTCACTAGTAAGACTAACTAGGATGAGACAAAAAACGAGTAGGAAAAAAGTATTAAGAAAACTTGTAGTGGGAAACAATGTTTCAGGAAAAATGACTTGCCACCCTTACTGGGTCATGTAAGTGACATTTATGTGGCACCTAGTTGAGAATTGAATCCATTCCTTTTCGAAGAGAACATAGTCATCCCTAAATCAGCCGCGAGATAGCCACCTTTCTTCTTTGACTCGCAAAAAAATCATAAGTAAGTTTTTCATGGTTTATCGCTGTGGAGTGGATATATTGAAGATTGGAGGCACAGATGAATAAATATACTTTTAAGGGTAAAACAGCCCAATAATCACGATGAGAGCACAAGAAAACTCTGCATGTCATTACACCGTGGGTGAGAAAGAAACCGCATGTGAGCAAAGGTTCCCAGTTGTAAATCAGCATTTGTGCTGATTTTTAGGATCAAAACTCAAGGGAGCTGAACAATTTCGGTGATCATTTAGCAAATTTCGTCACAATTATCTCTGCTTGTTTCCCGCTTGAATTGTTAAAATTTTCATGCCGATTTTTTTAAAATTTACCAGGAAACTGAGCAGTTTTTAATTTTCGATTCATTAATCGAATCGGAAGACAATAGCTAATCGAAACCAGTGGCGTGACATGCTTTGCCATATATGGATTGATCTGTCATTTAAACCTACGGAAACGGATCGATAAACAGGTTAAGCGACCTTAATATTCGATTCTTTGCCGTAGCTTTAAATGGGGAAATTTCGATAATCGATCATTCGCACGCCTCGCCACCGATCGAAACTCTACTTCATTGCAATACTCCCGTCAAAACTCCTCAGGATTTTAAACTTCGAATATCGCAACCTGTATCATATTTTCTCGGTGCTTTCGAAGGTTTAAGGGTGGGAGAGGGAAAGGGGGAGGGGTTCACACTTGGTTCAATCGGCCAATCAAGGTTAGCAATGACACGGTTCACGGAGAAACGTGACGGATTACATCATTTACGAGCTTAGGAGAACGGTCCCCATCACACGCTTTGTTTACGATTCATCCAATTAATGAAAAAATGTTTACCCTATCGCTCCCAAAACGTTCTGTTTGGAGTAGACGTCGGACACCAGGGATGAGTGGGAGGGCTGACCTGGACCTTCGCCATTCTCCCCCCTCCCCCCTCCCCTCCTCTACCCAGTTTGATGAATAACTGGAGCACGGCACGGGTGTGTAATTAGCCGCGACTGGCCGTCGCTTCACGAATGAGCCCGTTTTCCGCTTCGGGAATAGCCGTTTTCATTTTTTTCCCCCGTGTCATTTGCGGATGGATCTGCTGAAAATTGAGGGCAGCGGAGAGAGATGATTGGTTGAAACGAAATCAGTTGTCCGGTTCCAAAGAGGGCACGTTTCATTTCAGGGTGTCTGATGTACGGGAAAAGTACGAACACACCGAAAAAAGCACGGATTTCGGAAGGTTGCGGTACGGAAGTACGGAATAGGTACGGATATTCGAGATTTTTGTGACAAATTCTGGAAAGTAGCTTTGGGGGTATGCAATTTCCTAACGTTGTCCATTCATCGACATCCCGGTTCGATTCCTCGTGTATTTCGGTTTATTCCTTCGTCATTCCATCATTCCACTTTTCCAATCCGAATATAGTTAAAAATGCGTGTGAGATAAGGAAAAGGTAAGAAGCAATTTTTGGGAAAGCAAGGAAAAGGCACTGAAAAAGCAAGGCATTTGAATGACAGGGTACCAGTAGACACTTTGCATTTGAAAGGATCTTCCAGCTACCGAAAAACTAATTACATCAGCCACGTGTATTGGATCAGTTCTAAACCATTGATTCCTTATTCTATCAGAATGATTCTTCTCAAAATTTTCAAAGGTTTGAAAATCATATCAGATACCCCCGAACGTCTCGTAAAAAAGAGCGTTTGAAATGTAAATGATGAAGAGAATACCACTATTCGAGCACGAGGGAGAGTTTGTTGCCTACTCGGTTAATTGAAGGCGATTCAAGTTGCAGGAGGTTTGTTGATTACGCCCTGCAGGCTTGCAGCGTTTACAGTTAGATACTTACACGGGTTGAATTAAAGAGAGGGGGCAAGCCTCTCTAATTAGTTGAC
Source organism: Bemisia tabaci (assembly GCF_001854935.1). Classification (NCBI taxonomy): domain Eukaryota; kingdom Metazoa; phylum Arthropoda; class Insecta; order Hemiptera; family Aleyrodidae; genus Bemisia; species Bemisia tabaci. The sequence continues at coordinate 8,503,051 of NW_017549038.1, forward strand.
GCAAACATCTTGAAAATAGAAAAATTATGTTTTAATTAAAATATTTTGCAAATAAAAAAATAATGTTTGTCAATCATGTCAATGATAGAAAAGAACAAGTAAATCTAAAACCCAGGGTGGCAAAATTTCATGAAAAATAAAATTTTGAAATTTCACGAGAAGTATTTCATGAAATTTCAGAAATTTATGAAAGATATTGAAAAGTATCGGTTCCTTTTCGGGTTTTGCAAAATGTAAAAATTGTGACTTTCTTCTATTTTTGTGTGTTTGAGTGCGGGTTGCATACTCTATTCAGGGCCGGATTAGGGGGTGGCCACATGGGCCGCGGCCCATGGCGGCAAAATGTAGAGGGTGGCAAATTTTGCAATCTTTTTGAATGTAGATATCAAAAAAAAAAGAGAGAAAAATCGGATTCAGAAAATAAATTACAAACGAGAAAAGGCGACAAAATCTCTCATTTCTTGAGAGTGAAAGTATAGTAATTTCTAATTTTGTCGTCTTTCGGTGATACAAGAGACAACACTTTTAATTAGTCGAGTTAAGAGAGAAAACAAACATGCAATTTGACCTGGAACGGAGCGGTGCGGCGGTCGGCATGAAACGCATAGCGCCTACAAGACTGCATGAATACTTCACGCATTGCGCCAAACAGTGTGGTCAGCAGCGGTCGGCGTGAAACGCATAGCGCCTACAAGACTGCATGAATACTTCACGCAATGCTCCAACACAGTGCGGGCAGCGGCAGAAGTTAAAATTATTAACCACGTTTATGTTTGTTCTCTCATAATTATTTCGTTCGTTTTTAATAAATGGAAGGTCTTGCCCAAACAGGGTTGGGTTTACGGAACTGAACTTTTGTTAGTGTTGACAGGGCTTTCACAAAAAATGTGCCCAACACGAGTACACCCCTCCTCCACCGGCACGTTCACTTGATGGTTTTTATAGATCGTAATCGACAGATCACACAGGTGAGATTATATTGATATCGATTGGTTCAATATGTAACCACAGCCTCAAAAGTCAAGTTAGAAATCTGAGGTAATGGGTCTTATGTGATCGAATTGTTATTCTCTCGAGTACCAAATGGCAATGAAAAGTGAAATTATTAGGAATTTAATCATTTTCAGCTTTTCCGAAATAAATCCTAAAATTTTTGTTTAAATTTGTGTTCTATTGTTTTAAACCAAACGATACATCGAACCACTGTCGAATACGATCTATTGATGTTTCAAAACGAATGAGAAGGGGGCGGAAAAATACAGGCGGCCTGTGGGCGGCAAGTAGGCAACCCTTAATCTATTCCCTGAAAAATATGAAATATTTCACAACCTCGTTAAATTTCATGAAATATTTCACTGAAATTTCCAATCTTTCATTTCTTTCTTACGTTTCATGCCACCCTGCTAAGACCTCATTTGAAGATTTGAGCAGGATGCACGAGTTCTAACCACAGGAAGAGGACTGCGTTTCTGCAGTGTGCGTTGGTTGATAAGGAGGGAGGAGATGAGAATTGTTTGAATAGCGTGAGACTCAGTCGTGGTCGCGGCTCGGCGCGCCGTAGACACGCGCTAATTTTCAATGAATAATGATAACACCGCTGCGAAGATCATCGCGGGAATATCGGATATCTCTCGTTAAGTTTGAGGTTACACTTACGGCACCACCACCACGCGTCCTCACTCCTCCTCCCTCCTAACAACTTCGGAGCAAGAGTCGAGGACCCCTTTCCCACTACTTCCCTTCACCCACTCACAACGCTGCAACTCACAGGGTGTCCCAAAAGTTAACTTTTTTATTCCTTATATATTGTCGTTCTAGGACGAAGGGTCGTATCTCCATTCCAGGGTCGGAAATAAGATGGGAAGTCGACTCTTGTTTTTAACGAAAAATAACGTGCGATTTCTGGCCAAAATTTCGTTGATTTTTCACAATAATCCATGGAAAAATCTATGCAATTTCCAAAGGAGAAAATCTCTAAAGTTTCTGAGTAAAAATAAAAATTTTGAAAGGAAATTCGGCAATGTTGAGATGTAGTTACGTTCCTTTGACTGGGAAACAACGACATCTCGTAAGCAAATAATCAAGTAAAGGCATTTTGTCAAATGCTCAGGCAAAGTGTCAAATATTCTCACTCAGATTGAAATTCTGACTCTTCTGCTAATTTTGGACAATAATTATTTCTCTCCATAAATGGGATTATTTTTAAAAAATTGCATCATTCTATCATCGCTGTAGATACTCATTTCAAAAGATAGAGCTCCAAAGTTTGAGCTTTTTTAAAATACAGAGTTTTTACAATTTTGACGGTTAAAAGTACGTGAGGCGCATTTCAAAAAGAAAACTGCAATGAAAGTTATAAATATAAATAGTTAAGATAAATTAGGTTACCAACCCAAATGTTGCAGTACTACCACAATCAATTGAAAATGTCTATACCGTCCAACAAATTGGGGAAATACCACAATTTTAGTGTACAACCCTTAACACTTTTTTCCGTTTTTCGTCTCTCAGCCGAGTGATTGTAGGGAAAAAATCGCTATCATTATTAAACAAGACAACAGGGTTAAATCTTACCGGTGTAAGTTTACCTTTGTGATACCCTGTGCACAGCACTCTTTTGCTGACGAAAAAGGGAAGTCGGAGCTTACAGGAAATAAGATGGGAAGTCGTTACTGAGTATCAGTTACACACCTCTCCTTCCGCGTTCGGCGTCGGGTGTCATTTGATGCGGGGTAAAATCAATCACCTTCACCTCTTTGTTTTGCACTCAGCTGTGCATCTGCAGTGATAACTTTCGTTCCCTTTGATGCTCATCTGGTGTGCGAACTAGTTTTCAAGATGATAGATACACAGAACTAAAGCCTTGCAGTGTAACAAATTGTCTTGAATATTAACATTTCAGAACATACCTGAACCGGACTTCTCGAGGAGGTTGAGCATGAAAACTCATTTCTCGGGGTACCTACACTAAATGGACCCCGTCAGCAGAATGGAACCAAGTCACATCAGCTATTGCCAAATTTAACTGGGCAATCTAATTTTTTACTAGAGGACCTTTGTGCAGATTCCTTTGAAAATGTTAGTGAATTTTCTTCGTACTGTGCCGATTATTCACCGAAATGGCACAAAAATTCGCACAACCGTTTTCGTATATAAAAAATTAAATTTCCAAATTAAATCTGGCAATAACTGATGTGGCTTGGTTCCTTTCTGCTTAACGAGATCCGAATGTGAAGTTCAAGATTTTTTTTATTTTAAATATGGGTGATAGATAGTCTGATAGTGTTCCATTTGATAGTTAATCAGACTGTTTACAGGTGTCTATCAAACAAAAAATCTCAAAGTTTAAGGGCAAAACTTTCATGCCCACAACTTATCGGCATCCTGTAGCTAAAGAGGTGCACAAAACTGTAAAAAAAAGAAGGAGGAAAAAAAACAAAAGAAAAGAATAAAACCGCGATTATGGAGCCATTTTCGGAAGAAATTTGAAGCCAAGCTATTGGGCAGGCAACGAACTGTCCACGCGGAGAACTGCACGGTGGAATATTGGTAGCGATCAATGGAGATGTTGCATGTGTGAGGAATTTGCGTTTTGACTGTTGATTCTTATGTAAAAGTTGGCGAGAAACACGATGGTGCTACTGGTTTTCTCTGAAATCAACTTCCAAGCTCAAAAGAAGCTCTCAAGTTGAGGCCAAAATGGAGGGGATATCCCACGCTATCCTGAGAGTCCACCTCCACATCAAGACAAACTCTATGCAAAGATAGGGAGCAAATACATTGACAGGGCTGCCGCTTTATTTGAGGAATCTAAAACTGAAAACACGGCATTGCTGCTAATGTATTTGCTCCCTATCTTTGCATGGAGAGTTTTTCTTGATGTAGAGGTGGACTCTCAGGATAGCGTGGGATACCTCCTACATTTTGGCCTCAACTTGCGAGAGCTTTTTTTGAGCTTGAGAGTTGATTTCAGAGCTATCCAGTGGCACCATCGTGTTTCTCGCCAACTTTTACATAAGAATCAATAGTCAAATCGCAAATTCCTCACACATGCAACATCTCCATTGTCTCATTCGAGAAAAATGGGTGTGCAAATTTTGCAACGGTGGCCATGGTGATTTGTTTAAATTTCCTAACCAGGCTCCTGCTAGCAGCCTTATCCGAGGAAAGTGTGATACGGAGGGGGATCGGAGATGATAAACTTCGGGTTAGCACACAGCCCGGGACGGGAGCTGAAAACTCCGCTTACTCCGGAACAAACAATGGGCAAATTATTGGATAAAAAATTTTACGGCAAAACTATTGTCAGGGCTGGTGCGCGGATCAGACTGATAACGCCGTGGAAAAATGGCCCGGATGCGGGCAAATTTTCATGCGGCTGAGAAGATTACTCCCGCCTCCCTCTCCGAACGATAAAGCTGCGGAAGATTGGGGAGTGTGCCGTAACGCAGTGGCGAAACGGTCTGGGAACACGCGCCGTGTGAGGAAAAAATATACTCTTAAAAAGGGCCCGCCTCTGCACATCTCCTATCCTGAATTTGTTGTCGGATTGTGCGCTAGAGGATAACTTTTATTTTCTAAGAGATTGTGGACTTACTATAATACAATCAAGGAAACAAAAATGGACCACCAGACAAGGTACAAATTTAAGCAATCTGATAAAAGTTCCTTAACCAGAATTTCTGGAAGAACACGATTAGCGCAACGAAATTACTGAAACCAACTCTTAACGAAGATATCAATGTTTTTATTCCACACTGGTTACCAGGAATTTGAACTGCCCGCTCACAAGAAACTCAAAGCTCCACGTTAGTCAAATCGCGCACTACAACGATTTTAGCAAACTTCTCAATCGAGCAATGTTCATTTCCCACCTTATGTTGTTCAAACTATAAGCAATTTGCTATAGCTGAACCAAAGCGTCAATATCGAAGTTGCCAGACTTTTATATCGCAGAGACTGTTATGATAACGTTTAGCGCGCGGTGTGAATCACGTAGAGCATTGAGTTTTCATGAGCAGACTGTTTTAATTTACGCATCAAGAATCATTAAATATCTTCGTAAGAAGTTGATTTTGGTAATTTTTGTTGTGCGCATCGTGTTTTACGTGAAATTTTGGTTAAGAAACATGTATCAGAATGCTAAAATTCGTACCTTGTCTGAAGGTCCATTTTCAGATTTTTAGAGCGTGTCCCATCAGAAAAATTGCCTTCTCAGTATTGCCCTTTTTCAGCGCTTTTTAACACATGAGCGGGATTTCGAATTCTTGAATTCTTGATTTCAAGAATTCCGAAGAGATTCGGTGGGTGTAACCGCAACGGATAATCAAGTTTAACGCGATTTTTAAAGAATTGGTGTGTAGTTTTCTTGACTATTTATAAGAATACAATGTTGGTGACTGTAATTACCGGAAAATTTTGAAATTGCAATATTACTATGCCTTATGAACAACTTGCAAACAATGAAGGCCTAAATAGAGTCACGGGGTATCCTTCATACCGGTTATATACAGAAGTTGACTGATTTACTTTTCATTTCTGTTGATTTTATGGATGGATGACTATTTACTAAGTCTACAAATACTCATGGACACATTTCGGTATTTACTAATTGATACCGGGAATTTGAGTCGCCCAAAGCAAAATAAATAAACCAAATTTTTATACATGACAGTAATCAATTTTGAATGATAAAGAACACTATTAAAGGGATAGCGGACCGAAATTTTAACCGTAAACCAGATGCACATTTTGTCTAATACATAACTGCAAGACAATTTTTGAGTATTTTTTCTCACTTTTCTTTGCTGGTTCAATCGTTGACCTGTATAAAAAGGCAACAAGGCAACGCCGTCATCGGATCTTTTTTCTATTTCATTCGCGATTATAAGCAATGATCCTCTCCCTCTACTCCGCAGTGGAAATTGTGCCTGCTGCCGCTGGGAATTTTTTGTCCATTTTTTCCCTCGCCTGAAAAAAGACCCAGTTTGTTACAGTCCTCGCCTTGTAGCCTACCTGCTCTAGGGACTCAAAATAGAGACCCATCTGGTTTATGGTCGGACATTAACGAGAAGGTTCATCAGTTAATACAATTTATAGCACGGAAAAAAGAGCGCGGGGTTTATGGATAATATGGACATTTCCAATTAATTGTAGTAGTACCCCAATAAATTACGTTACTAACACAAATGTTGCGGAACTACCCCAACTTGAGTTGCAGTACTACCGCGATTAATCGGTATTGTCCGTATCATCCAATAAATTGGGGTGGTGCCATAATTTTAGGGTACAGCCCCTAAAACATTTTTTTCGTGAGAAGAACCTGTCCTTTTGAGCGTTACAGGGTCCTTTTTTACTAGTTGAAGCTAAATATGTTGTTGAATAAGTTTTCACGATCAAAATGGGACATTGCTGCTACCCTTCAGCGATGTTCTTCAATATTAAGAGACGTCGGCAGCTCCACTTTTTGATCAACATAAACTGCGAACGAAGTATCACAATAAAGTTCAGTTACACGATCAAATTGAGCCATCAAACTGAAGCTCTGATTGGTGGAAAAAGACCTGAGGTGAGTATGCGATCAATGAGAGGCCCAATTTGATGGCTCAATTTGATCGTGCAACTGGACCTTTCCTTGACACTCTCTTCGCGGTTTATGTTGATCTAGTGGCGAGGCCTGAATGGTCAAATATCGATATTTCCCCATTTGAAGCTATGGTATAGAATTGATTATTAAGGTGTTTGTTTCGAACACCCTGTTTATTGATCTTTTTCCATGGGTTTGAACGGTAGATCAATCGACAGATCGCAAATAAGCCCGCTACGCCACTGATGTTGGTGAAAAAGTATAGAGGTACCTCTTAATTTTGATCCTCGTGTGACGTACGGCGTTACATTTACTTAGGTGTAAATATAATAAACATCGGTCATTTCATCACAATACTGTAATATCGATTCTGTGCGTGGTAAAATATCACCTTCAAAATTACGAATATGCAACCCTGTGCTCGCCAAGCCGGAATGACTATCGCTCAAAATTCCAAGATTAGTTGAGGAATGTTCAGCCCCCTAAGATTTTATCTCTAAGAAATAGCCGAAGGTTATGAAATAAGGAAAAGAGCGCTTTAAATGCAAAATAAGAAGCAACGTAAACAGAGAAAGTAGGAGACTCACTGGTTGCTTTAGTAGTGTTGCTGATGTCGTGAGATTTCTGTTTCAACTGCGAGTTGATTGAAATTTGCATTCTTCATCAAGCGCTAGCAAGGTATTGAATAATGATGGTGGAGAGAAAAATTCCACTTGTTTTGTTTATTTCTCAGTAAGTTTTCGATTCATCCAATATGCAAAATAAAAAGAGGCTGACAAAGTTGTTTCATTTGGATAGCGAATCTGCAATAACAATTTTACATCGGTGACGGGAATTGAGTTGAGTGCAAATTTTTGTTTTATGAGAGAGAGAGATGCACCAAGCGGCTTACTTGGGTGAATTGAATGGACCTCATTGTGTGCAAAGATCTGTGTGAAACAACTTCCAATTAATCATTTAAAGCTAATACGCGTAGCAATACCGAATCTATCTCCTTTTCAAATATTTTATCAATTCACTTAAGACCTATATCAACGGTGAAATCACCAGACCCTGTATCTTGTTTGCGGTGTTTAAAATCTCCGCTCCTATTTTATTTTTTGAATAAAAACTAATGAAATAACATTCCTTGAAGTTTTTACAGAGTTTTCTTCGCACAAAGAAAAACAATCACAGAAATTTCCAAGAGTTGACGTTGAGTACTTTCAGTAAAAAAATGGAATATGGCAGGAATAAGTCTGCAACGTCGCAGGAAGAGTGAATATAAGCGCCTACAAGACCGCATGAATACTTCACGCATTGCGCCAAATGCAGTGCGGGCGGGCGCTGGTCGGTGCGAGAGGCATAATAGCGCCTACAAGACTGCAGGAATACTTCATGCATTGCACTAAACACAGAACGGTCGCCGCGCCAGTCGGCGTGAGATGCATATGGGCAATTCTACGAAATCTGTCCAATTTGACCTCCATAAAACTAAAAATTCAACTCCATTATTTTAAATTGAGGGTTTGTCGTAGTTACACCGTCGACATATTACGTCTGCAATCATTTTCAGGAATTGAGAAAATTTCATGGAAGCCGAGAAACATTAAACTTATCGCTTCTAATTTTAATTCCACTCACTGAAAAATACCTTCTGGGCACATTTTGTCTTAAATAGTAGAGAACTAAAAATTGTTGCTGGTAAAATTTCAAACGGTTTTAAACTTCCGAAGATTTTCTTCACTAAAGTTTTAAAAGCTCAAACTCGGAACATAGAAAAATTCAAGTTTGAGCATTGAAAACTGATTTGAGCTTTACGCATAACTCGGATGGGACCATTTATCACTTTGATTCGAGATAAAATAATTTACGCATCCTTCACGTGAATCAACGGGGTCAGGCCTCCCCTACGGATCTGTTTCACCACGGTTTAAGGTCCCAAGTCAGACGCATCTGCGAGATTGATTAAGGCGGATCTGTGTTTTTCACGTTTGGCGCAATCTCCGCATATGTGCTTACGTGTGATTTCCATCCCAAGCCGACCCCCCCCGCCCCCCTCCCCGCATCGCACTCGAACCAAGTGGCTGGAAGTCAGTGCTCCGCCACCGCTGCCGGTCGCGGAAAGATTGATTGTTGAGAATATTGGCTTTTTATCTCATCCGCGAGCTGCTGATTCGTGCCATTTTTCAATTACTCAAAATTGCTCTCAAGCTCGGATCGATAAATTTGTTTCGGGTCTCATCGCCGCCCTGGTTCTTTATTTCCGTTCCCTGTTCCTCGGCAGTCATCGCCCCTCTCCTGGCTTCTCACACGCATCTGCTCTCGTCCACCTGATGTTATTTTTGGAACATCCCTCGCAAGGCGTCATCAGGCGACTGATCTCCCGACTTGAGTCCCTTTACACCCGACGCGGAATCCATTCGCGCTTTGCTCCCGTCTATGGGCCTCCTGAATGTCCCCAACAGGCAAACAAATTACATTTACACCGGTTGGAAAAATTTACAAACGAGGGGACTAACGGCACGCCACGCCACGGGACAAACGGAATGAGAGAGGAAAGGAAATAGGAAAGGAATCCAGGTATGAGTTGACCAAAGATTACGAAAAACATTACTAAGAGTCGTTGTTAGTGTGAGAGCTGAGTCCAGGGTTGCACGCGTGAAATGCAAAATGTTTTATATTTTTCAGGGGCTAGAGTATGCAACTCGCACTCGAACAAACAAAAATAGAAAAAAAAACCACATTTTTTACAGGAACCGGTATTTTTCAATATCTTTCAATAAATTTCATGAAATATTTCACGTGAAATTTCTAGATTTTATTTTTCATGAAAAATTGCAGCCCTTGAACTGACGCCCTTCTCGAAGCATTTTCCAGGTCCCGAACTCCGAGACTCCTGTGTGACGCCGGGTCCCTTTCTCGATACATAATCGATTGTTTTCGACACACGGGGACCCGGCCATCTGATGTAAACAAAGAGGATAGGATTTGCTTCGTATTCTACATCGCCATTTTGGATCGGAAATGTATCGAAAAAGTGATCGAAGCTCGGCGCACACCGGGCTCGGAACTCGTCGATCAGAACATGGCGCCAGCTCTCCCATTTATATTACGACTCTATGTACTCTATGAATCTTCCTTCTCGTGTGTGACATCCACCACCCAAAGATTGCGCGACTCAGGGTCCAAAGAGACTCTACTCTCATACCGGCGTAGCGGATTAATTTGAAAGTCTGAGGTCTCCTACCACCTTAAATATCCCTTTTACGATATGAACCATACGGTGCGTTCCTAGGGAAACGGTCAGTTTAAAAATCGACCATGTACATGTCATTTATCCTATCTTTCCCATTCTCTAAGACACAACTAAATTTCTTCCACCCTCGCCCTGTTTCCACGAGACGTTTCATGAGATGCGTCCTAAGTTTGAATAGCAGGAATGAAACTTCTGTCATATTTCTCCGTTGAGTAAATAAAACAACAAATTCCATTCTTCTTTTCTCTGAGTTGCTAGGGCTCTAGTTTTTGTCAGGGCTCTAGAGGGACTCTACTTTTAGCTGTGATTAGTATTTAGGGGCTTAAAGGACAAGGCGCATAGGTGCAGTTTTTGCTATTTCGAGAAATACGTGGTTGAAGTTTCGGAATCGAATGGATCCTAATGGTGGAAGGAAAGTCCAAACTAACATTTTGATGCTTAAAAATTGGAATTTGGGAACGAATTTTCACAGTATGCCTACGCATGAAGACTAGTTGGATTGCATTTTGCAAAAAGGAACCAGAAGCATTGCCGTGTCGCTAATATAGTGCGACTTCACCCTTTGAAATAAAATTACTGTAATCATGCAAAAATATGAAATTTACATGGTAATTTTGGTCTTAAATTTACAGTGTTTAGTGTGTGAAATAGAAAATATTTATAAATGACCAGGTTTTTCTTCCAGGACAAGAGAAGTTGCACCATCTTATAGCAACATTGCAATGCTCTTGGTTCCTTTTTGCAAAATGCAGTCCAGTTTTACTTGAATATCTCAATTTTTTTTTCAAAAACTGCACTTATGCGCCTTGTCCTCCGAGGCCCTCCATCGACTAATTCATAATATTTTTCCCAACTTTGCAAGTGAGATATTTCCCTGCATAGAGAAAAAAAGGAGGTGTTTGCATTTCGGGCATCTTGGAATTTTTTTGATAATTTGATGACGTAGGTCGGTACAGCGACGTTTATCCTGTCGATTTTCTTGGAAATGGTGTAATTTAAGGAAAAAAGTCATTCTATAAATAGTGCTTGAAATTATATAATGAGTTGATTTAAATAAAATAATCGGACATTATGGTCCGTTATTCATATTTCGAATTCTGCATTTCGCTGGCCAGGTTGTGACGACCTACGTCACAGGGTAAACAAACCTCAAGATGCAAACACCTCCTTTTTTTCTCTATGATTTCCCGGGAATAAATCCCATGAAACGTCTCGTGGAGACAAGGCCTTCCGATAAAGTTGAAAAGTGTACACGATGATAGGGGCTCGCGGTGAGCGAATGGATTTTCCTCCTCTGCGACGCGTCTATTTTCGTTTAATTTCCACACCGATTGTCCCGCACTCGGATTTCCATCGCGGATAAGGAGGCGGGGGGGGGGGCGCAACGAAAACTGATAAAAATAATGATTCGCGTCTGCAAAGGTCGCCCCGGCCTCGGACCCGGTCGGCGACTTCTCCCGAAGGATAACGAGACCCGGATCCACGCGAGAATCAACAAAAATGACGCGGACGCTACTCAACATTCAGAATATTTTACTTATCACTCGTCGTAATTGAAATTCTCCCGGCGTCCGGGGTGGTCCGACCACCGTCACCTCCTCAGGTGAAGATTTTTACGCTCGGCGGATTCGGCCGAGGGACGATGCCCGCTCCCTCTTGCCACGTTTCGCTTATTTTCGTTTCTTAACTTTCAGTGAAACCGAATCGCTGAATATAAGGTTACAAATGAACCGCGTTTAGCTGAAAGGGACCAAGCATTAGCGGGTCCGGCAAATTGCAACACTGTTTTTTCCTCCTTTAAATCTATGGAAATAAATCGATTCCTGGAGGCCTCGTTTAGCTGAAAGGAACTAAGCATCAGCGGGTCCGAAGCAAATCGGTAACATTGTTTTTTCCTTATTTAAACCTACGGAAATGAATCGATTCTTGTAGGGGCCTCGTTTAGCAGTAAGGAACCAAGCATTAGCGGGTCCACAGTATATCGGCAACATTGTTCTTTTCTTATTTAAACCTATGGAAATGCATCGATTCTTAGGGGTCTCATTTAGCAGAAAGAAACCAAGCATTAGGGGGTCCGCGACAGATTGGTAACATTGTTTTTTCCTTATTTAAACCTGTGGAAATGCATCGCGATTTGGGGATTCGGAGAATATTCAGAAGTATTTGTAACTGGGAATATCAGGACATTGATCCTGTGCAAGTTTCAGTTTGGGGAAAACCGAAAATGGCAAGAGGTACAGTTAGTTTCTCTATTTAGACGAAACGAAACGAAAGAAGCGCATCTACGCGACCAACGCGACACGCGCATTGGCGCCTACAAACCTAACAGGGATACTTCACGCATTGCGCAATGCGTGGAGTATCCCCGTTAGGTTTGAAGGCGCCAGCGCGCATGTCTAGCTGGTAGCACGTTGCACAGTGTGTACGGCGCGGGCTCTTGAAAAAAAAAAGACATATAAGCGCATACTGCGGTGAGGGAGGTCAGGGAACCTCTGAGACTATGAAACTCGGATCCCTTGGTATCAATTGCCTAGGCATTTACTTTGAGCTTATGGGGGTTACAAAAATAGCTAAATTTTGCATGTTTTTACAAAAACGAAAATAATACCAAAATGTCAAAAATTCAAAAAAAAAAGTTGGTCACTTCAAATCTTCTTTTTATGACACATATCTACTTATGCATACAAAGTTTCAACATTCTAGGATAAATATTTCTGTAGAAAAGTGTAGGTACCAAAATTGTAATGAAATTACACGGGGAAAGGCAGGAGAAAGCCTAGAAGCTCACCATCTAGACAGGGAGGATAAACTGGATTGTATTCTGCAAAAACAAACCCTGAGCATTCTAATGTCGATGAGATTGTGCAACTTTTATTACTTTGCAAATATAAACTGATCATCTCAGTTAAAAAATTAAATCTTCGAATCTAATTTGGCAAAAGTTGATGTGGCTTGGTTCTTTTCCAAGTTAACAAAAATCCAAGTTACAAGCTGTGTATGATGTCCACACGAAAGAGATCTTAAAGCCTCAACAGCAAAATCCAGGCTTTCATACCGCTGTGTGAAAAATTGATTTTACAAACTTTTCGACGCAAAAACAATGCTGAGGTCATGGTCCAGTCAATCTCGCATCTCTCCTTCTTTCCGAGAAAATCAATGTATAGTAGGTTCCTTTGCGGAAACATGTTGCAATAGGCCACCAGAACAATATAACAAAATTTTACCGGAATCGGCTGTACGCTAAGGCCACCATCTTGAAAAAAGATAGGCTGAGAAGTCAAAATACGCCACAGGCGACCGGTTTTTTGCTTAGGTCTCAAAAACAATCAATCCTACGGAAAAATGTGATTGGATATTGTCTAAAGAACAAGAAATTTCCCATAGGAAATATTTATTAATTCACAACTTCCGCTTTATGATATATCGCGGTAGTTCTCTGCAGCTAGGAAGGTCGAATTTTGCTTGTAATCGCGCTTTTCCCACTGAATCTGCAAGTATCTTAAAAATGGCTAGTCGGAGGAAAGAAATTGTTTTCACTAAAATGGAAGAGCACATATAAGCGCCTACAAGACTGCATGAATACTTCACGCATTGCGCCAAACTCAATGCAGTCGCTGGTCGGCGTGATGTGCATATGGCCAATTCTACGACCTCCAAAAGACTACAAATTCAACTTGATTATTCTAGATCGAGGGTTTGTTTTCCTAGTCAAGAGTAGTATCAGGCTTAAAACTTTAATGCGGGTACCTTTTATTACTAAGCAATTTCTCCCCCCTTCTTTTTACGCTATTTTAATTTTGTTTGTGTTTAATACTCGTCTTTGAAACATTGTTTATTTTTGAAGGGACAAGAAGACGAATCACGTGCAACCTCCGAAAAATCCATTACTTTTTCAAAATTGAATAGAGGTCATTAGTTCTATTTCATTCCTTCCATTAGTCTAAAAATATATAATTTATGGTGAGTAAATAAAAGAAAATTGCTTCAAGACAAAAGAACTTAAATTGAACGCGCGGATTGAGGAGATGGGTGCTCAAAGACTCAATATAGGAAATTCAATAAAGCTGTTCACGAACAAGAGTCAAGAAATGGTAGCTACTATTTGCAGTCGGCAGAAGATGAAATAGGGTGTTCAACCCTTTGTCTATATTTTCTTTTCTCGATACACCCGCAAAGGAAGTGGGTGCCTAAGACTTTAAGAACCACACACTGCACTACGCGTGAGGTTCTCATTTCGTCTGTGCGACGAGGAAAGACATTCGGTCGTTGTGCGAATGGAAATAGAATCCAATTGCACTATTTTCGCCGGCACTCGAGTCTTGGAAAATATTTTAGTGGCATATGACTGGAGGCAGTGGTGGGAATGGAAGGCGCGGAGTAGTGTTTTCTTGCATGGGAACCTCAGCTCTTGGTCGTTTCCTCGGAAGCCGGGAGAGGTCGTTTCTATAAATGTTACTGCGAATTTCCAAGAGGAAGCTCTGTGAGAAACTACCAGCGTCGCGCGTCGAAATTACCTCCGTTTCTCAGTTAAATTCAATGGTGGAAGGATTGAATCATTCGGAAAATGATCGCCATGCGTGCTTTGAACCGAGCTTTAGTTATTACATCACCTTCATTTCTTTATTTTCATTTCCAGGAAACGATCACAATTTGTCGAATATTACAAACATAACAATCCTGCCGTGCGTATTTGACGCGTCGTTTTAATTACTCGTGAGGCACAGTGGATCGAGTCAATAGGAGAGGTCGGACAAAATTTGGAAACTTTAAACGCTAATAATTTCGTATATACAAAACTTTCAGATTCCAAAAGTGGCTCCATTGGTTTCCTCGTGAAATTTTCTAAATGATACACCCCTTAAAATTTAAAATATGACGAAATAAACATCAAAATTTGCAGTTTTAGTCAAAAATTTCATGTCCGACCTCTTTAATTGCCTGGATCCATTTTGCGAGGGTGATACCAGCAACACCAATTTATATAGGAATAACTACCTCATTCTGACCGATTTTCCGTTACTTTTTGTTTGGTTTCAGGTGTCAATAAACACATGGGAAGACTTTTTTTACACGTGTGATCATGCCGAAAAAACTCAGTGCGATTCCAGGAGCACCAAAATTTGGAACATTGATGGTATACGAATCTAATAGCTGCTCTTAGTCCAAACCACTCGATCGACCGATACTTCTGTTATTGTCACATCACTTACCAGACATTTAAATGCTCCGCTTGTAAAACTTGAGGAATGAACGAACTTAAGGATCTTCACTAGTCCTAAAGAACATAAGACTGAGAAAGGAGATCAATTTTAAATCAAATATGCAGGTATTTAATTTCATCATTCTTTTGTTTTATAACTAATTTTCATGTCTATTTTCAATGGTTCGTCATTGAAAATTGTATGGTATTTCAAGTCACGTGAACGCAAAGAATACCATAAAAAAATGGTGTAGAGACCGTCTCGCTAAGATACATCTCTCCTAGAAAATTGATTTACTAAATATTGTAGGAACGGGCGGACCTAGTTACCTAGTAAAAATTGGCAGTAGAATCTGTGTTCCAAAATACCATAGACTTAAAGCCGGCTGTAAGATGTCCAATAGCTTCTGTAGCCGGCTGTACAATTTCTTATAGCCTTTTATAGTCGATGGCGATTAAGCAACAGCCTGGCGATAAAGTGTATACTAAACGTTACTAAATACGGATACTAGGACTTAGTGAGTTTTTGGACTACCGCTCTCTTTTTGGGCCGCAGTATCTTGATTTATTTTGCGCGGAGAGCATCCGTACTTTTGAAGGATGCCTGCCATTCCTAATATGTTGGAGCGCCTTCAATTTCGTATGATACTGTGCAATACCTCTGGTGCGAAATAGTTGCTTCAAGCTCCGTGGTTCGCTGCAGCGCGGCGGGCGGGCAGCCAGCGCGAAAAGCGCATTGGCGCCTACAAACCTAACAGGGATACTTCACGCATTGCGCAATGCGTGAAGTATCCCTGTTAGGTTTGTAGGTGCCAGTGCGTCGCCGCTTCGCTTTGTGTTAGGCTCTAATATTTAATCTCGCGGAGTCGGCGTTTTTCAACTCATGATTCTGAAATGTTTGCACACTCTCTATGGATTATTTTCATTTTAATTGATGAAAGAAAAAATGTATTTTGAAGGAAAATAAAATGTGTGTTTTGTAGACATTAAGGTAGTTCCGTAAAAAACTTAATGATTTCCAAAACACACGAATTCCTACACAATTTTTTATAGCATTTTATAGCCAATGGCGCTAAAGTGTAAAGCCCGGCGATAGAAACTATAGCCCGACTGTATACTTTTTTATAGCTTCGTATAGCCCAGCTATATGATTTGCTCCGCTTTCTACAGCCAGCTATATGATTTTCAATAGCCATCTTTAGTCGGCTATAAGAACTCCTATGGTATTTTGAAACGCAGCTCCTATCGCCAATTTTTACCAGGGTAGTGAACTTGAAAAGGAACAACACTGTCCAGAATGGAGATGTTGCATGTGTGAGGAATTTGCAATTTGAATATTTATTCTTATGTAAAAGTTTGCGAGAAACACGATGGTGCCACTGGTTTTCTCTGAAATTAACTCCCAAGCTCAAGAAAAGCTCTCAAGTTGAGACCAAAAAGGGGGGGGGGATATCCCACGCTACCCTGAGAGTCCACCTCTACATCAAGACAAACTCTCCATGCAAAGATAGGGAGAAAATACATTGACAGGGCTGCCACTTAATTTGGGGACTCTAAAACTGAAAACACGGCAACCCTGCTCAGTGCTCATGTATTTGCTCCCTATCTTCGCATGGAGAGTTTGCCTTTATGCAGAGGTAGACTCTCAGGATAGCGTGGGATATCCCCTCCATTTTGGCCTCAACTTGAGAGCTTCTTTTGAGCTTGGAAGTCGAATTCAGAGAAAACCAGTAGCACCATCGTATTTCTCGCAAGCTTTTACATAACAATTGGTAGTCAAATCGCAAATTCCTCACACATGCAACATCTCCATTGCCCATATGCACATCACGCCGACCAGTGACTGCATTGAGTTTGGCGCAATGCGTGAAGTATTCCTGCAGTCTTGTAGGCGCTCATATGCGCTCTTCCATTTTAGTGAAAACAATTTCTTTCCTCAGACTAGCCGTTTTTAAGATTCTGCAATGTTCGGATTCCAACTTATTGGTTTCTTTTCCAGATGTGGAACTAATGCGCGAGAGAGCGCGGGTGCGGCCTCAGCCGAGATGTCACTGACGGCCGGGTCCAGGGCGGGGGCGTAGCGGGGCCCGGGCAGGATGACGTCATCGGGCCTCGAGTGGGGGGCCCTGGCCCTCAGCGGGAACCTGAGCCTGGACAACGACACGTTCCTGAACCACTCGGCGTGCAAGCTGGAGCAGGGCGGGGTCATGCCCCCGAGCCGGATCCCTCTGCAGCTCCTCTACGCCATCGTCTTCACGCTGGGTCTCCTCGGTAACACGCTCGTCATCTACGTGGTGCTCCGCTTCTCCAAGATGCAGACGGTGACCAACATGTACATCGTGAACCTGGCCATCGCCGACGAGTGCTTCCTCATCGGGATCCCCTTCCTCATCGTGACGATGAGCCTCCAGTACTGGCCGTTCGGGGCCCTCATGTGCAAGATCTACATGACGACGACGAGCATCAACCAGATCACGAGTAGCATCTTCCTCACCGTCATGTCGGCCGACCGATATATCGCTGTTTGCCACCCCATCTCCGCCCCCAAGCTCCGAACCCCCTTCATTTCCAAGGTGAGCCATCCGCGTGTGAGCTAGTGTTGGGGATTTTTTCAATAAAATAATCGCAAAAATCGAATCGATTTTTCTGAGTCGAATAATCGTGTAAATTGATTTTTATTAGCAAAATCGATTTGAACGAGAAAAGACCGATGTAAACCGAGTTTCCACAAAGAAATTTCTCTCGGCGCGCTTATTTTTTTCCGATTTTTAATCGTTCTTTTAAAAAATCGATGAAAAATCGATTTTTCTTAGTTGATTTCAATCGAATTTATCGATTCTTTAAAAAATCGAATTGAATCGATTCGATTAATCGATTATTTTGAAAAAATCCCCAACACTTGTGAGCGCGTAGCATAGTCATATACAAGAGACCCACCACTCGCATCTCGGCTATTGTGGAACTTTTTACTTTCGGGACTTCAACAATTAACTGTTGAGTTACCTACATGTTACGTTAAAAAATAAAATGAAATACGAAAATTAGAAAAATGAATGAACCAATCTAAGTATGTAGATTGAATATCCTGATTTTCCGTTCAAATCGAAGCTATGTACAGGTTTTTCGGTCAAGATTCTCATCATACTGTATAGCTCAATCGTTAGGGTCTTCGGCTAGGGTTAGATAGGTCCCAGCAAAAAAGTTCGATACGTCGGATACGACTGCAGCACCTCACAATAAGTACTGTAGTCTCATTTTACTCAATTTCGAAATGTATCTACGCGATTAACCCTTTTCCACCATCCCTAGCTGCAAACCCCAACATTGCACACCTTTGTATTCAATTTTTTTAGCTGCACGTTTCACAAGAAAATACTCCTCTTTATGGCTAAAAACACAAAATATTAGGTTCTCCTTGCTTTCATGATTGATACACTGGAGGACGGCGCGCCCGCCCAGCAGTGTTGGTGCGAATTACCATCTTCGTTGTCTACGCCTACCTGATCGCGGTTTGAGGCTTCTAACCATCATATCATTTTGCTCGTAGCAAAATTGTTCTGAGGGAATCTGGGAATTTTTTTCCGTGCAATTTAATCGCCATATGCCGTAATTTTTAATGCGATAATATCTCGATATATTGCCACCGATATAATCGCGATAATCGACCGATGGAATCGCTATCTATCGCGATCACTGCTACTTCGGGAAGGGGCTTAAGGTGATTCGATGGACGCCATATTTTGTGTCAGAACGGCATGCGATATATCGCATCAATTGGTTCCATTTTTTCAGCTATTCGTCACTTTTCTCCAATTTTGAGATCGCAATTCTGTTGTCAGGAGACTAAAGCACTCACTTACCAATTTTAAGAAAGAAATTCAACGTACTAAAGGCGTGGTTTTTTTAGAGAGAAAACATCGCATTCGATACTGATATCGAAACTGCACTCAAATGCGATATTTCCTCTCTAAAAAGACCACGCCTTTATTACGTTGAGTTTCTTTGTTAAAATTGGTACGTGAGTGCTTTAGTCTCCTGGCAACAGAATTGCGATCTCAAAATTGGAGAAAAATGACAAGTAGTTGAAAAAATGGAACCGATGGATGCGATACATCGCATGCCGTTCTGACACAAAATATGTCGTCCATCGAATCACCATAAGTGACTAACACATTGTTTGTTTGTTTGTTTGTTTGTTTGTTATTAAGGTGGTATCGGTATCGGCGTGGAGCTCATCGGCGCTGCTCATGACGCCGATCATAATGCACTCGAGCCTGACGGACGACAGCGAAGGGCGACGGACGTGCAACATCGTCTGGCCCTCCACCGGCCGGCTCAGCGGCGAGACCATCTTCACGCTCTACTCCTTCATCCTCGGCTTCTTCATCCCCATGCTCCTCATCTTCGTCTTTTACTTCCTCGTCATCCGCAAGCTCCAGACCGTCGGCCCCAAGAACAAGTCCAAGGAGAAGAAGAAGTCCCACCGCAAGGTTCCACTCTCTTTAGTATCCCTTTAAAGACATTTTAAGCGAATCTTATTCAGAGGTTCGGTACTACTTTTGTGCCCGGACCTCCGAGCTGACATTCTATTTGAAATTTGAATGAGAACCAAGGTGTTGTATTTAATATTTATTATTTATTGAGGTACCTTTCGGCTTACGCCATCTTCGGAGTAAGTACATATTCTTCGGAACATAAATAAATCACAGTTACTTTACACTAGTTGTCACAAAGCTTAACAATATATGTTTACATCGTGGACATCACACGAACAGTCTAAATTACGAGAAAGTCAAATAGTTCAGAGCGTTACTCCTGATGAAATCGTAAACACTCGAATCGAACGGTCAAATTTAATCACCTTAAATTGGTTTTTTTTTTAACTTTTCCTAAAATTTGGGGACTTACCAACGTAATAAAACTGATTTTGACCTTACTGAAATAATGTGGAGACAAATCTAGGGGAAATTGGCTTATTTCGCGGGAAAATTGAATGGCATTTGAATTGACGTATTTAGGGGTCCGAAGCCCCCCCCCCCCCCTTAAAATTAATTCGAAGTGATTTCTGCAATTTTTACAAAAAAGCGAACACAATTTGGTACATTTTCCCGTTTTATTTTTTTCCTTATACGATAATTTGAACCGGAGTTGTGATTTTTTGAAAAAAGGTATTTTAGAAAACAAGGAAAATAGGACTAAATAAAATGTCGCGACGAAAATTCCCGTGATTTTAATTATAATCGTTCGTAAAATTATTGTTAATTTTTCAGAGAATCTGTGCGTATCTTTTAAAAATATTGATCAAAATTGAAGCATTAAATGTGGTTTGCAACGTTGCAATCGAGGTAAATACGCTCCATTTCGCGTGGAATGAACCATCGATATATGAGTTCGTTTACGGCAGGCGTAACATACAACTATTTGACCACGGGTGTACGCATGTTGCAGCTCCGCCAGATTGAAGGCGTTTCAAACTGCGAAGATGTCTTGACTCTTCACCGCCCTGCCGACCCTCGCGGGCGGGACGAACGCTAAAATCGCTGCGACACTCAGACAACGCGTCATTATTTATGACTCCCTTCTAATTTTCAGCCTAAAGAACAAAAGTAACTATCCTAATAGCTACGATTTAGAATCAGGGACCGTGGTTTTTTTTCGGTATTGACCTTTGACCCTATCATAACTTGGTCAAAAATTAAGATATTGATCTGCAGTTTGCGCTAAAATTCTTAGTTTTTTATGCTCTTTTGAATGAGGTATTGCAAGATAGGGGTTGTCATTTGAAAAAAAAAAGTTGGGGGGCCCCTGCCCCTTCCCTTAGGGGGACCAAAATTTTGACCCCCCCCCCTAAAAAAAAAAAGATGATCTCCTTTGAGATAGGAACATTCCCAAAGTTTCATTTTTCTATCTCGAACCGTTCAAAAGTTAGCCGACCATCCTGGAACTTCTGACCCACCCTGTATTATTAAAGAGACGAATTTAGATCAAAAGGAACTATATCCTTCAAGACTTAAGCCCTATCGTGCATGCATTTTTATGGATCTCACGGCTCATATCACAATGGATAAAGTCAATTTTTATTTAAATACGCCCAAACGCTCACAGCTTTGACAAATCTTTAATACACGGCGAAAAAAACTTCGTGCGTGGGACCGGGGACCCGAAGTTAAGGCCATATGGATCTCTGAAGTTTTCTGATCACGCATCCGAAAACTTGCGGTCGAGCTGCCGAAGTTCGGGTCAGACATCGAGGCACTTCGGTTTGCACCAGAGTACTTTAGATGTGTGACCCGAACCCTTCGGTGAATACAGAAGTACTTCAGATGTCTGACACGAACTTCGGCAGCTGGACCCTAAGTTTTTAGATACGTGATCCGTAGACTTCAGAGATCCATATGACCTCAACTTCGGGTCCCACGCACGAAGTTTTTTTCTCCGTGTAAATTATAAAAGACATTTTGGAGTTTTATTAATTATTTTTCCCCCTCTATCTGTGTGTCCAGGTGACGAAACTCGTCCTCACCGTGATCACGGTCTACGTCCTATGCTGGCTGCCCTACTGGATGTCCCAGCTGGCGCTGATCTTCACGGACCCGAACCACTGCCAGAACAACCTGGGGATCACCATGTTCCTGGTGACCGGGTGCCTCGGATACTCCAACTCGGCCATGAACCCCATCCTCTACGCCTTCCTTAGCGATAACTTCAAGAAGTCCTTCCTCAAGGCCTGCACCTGCGCCACCGGCACGGAGGTCAACGCCACCCTCCACATGGAGAACAGCGTGTTCCCGCGGAAGCACCGCGGGAGCGAGCGGCTCCGGACGCGCGGGCACGGAGGCGGCGGAGCCCACTCCGGAGGCGGCGACAGGAACGACCAGACCTGCCTCATCGTGAGCAAGACCGAGTGCTCCACCTCCGGCACGGCCATCACCTCCGCCTCCGCCTCCCGCTCCAACGCCACCGTCATCGCCAGCGAGGTCAGGGAGGACTCCGCTCAAGCCCCCGCCAAAAATTGCGTCCGAATGAATGTGCCTCCGACCAGCTTATAGTTTCCCCCTCGCCCGCCCCCTTTCCCTCCACTCATCCTCGAGTAGCCTGTAAGAAAGAGGGAACGGTACCCCAAGTAGCACGGATGGCGATAAGTAGTCATTACATTGTAAAAGTATTGCAATGGACCACTAGACAAGGTGCGAAGTTAAGAATTCTAATACATGTTCCTTAACCAAAATTTCACGCAGAACACGATTCGCGCAACGAAAACTATTGAAACCCTCCTAACGAAGATACTAACGTTGCGGGGAATTTGAACTGCGCGCTCACAAGAAACTCAAAGCTCTACGTGAGTCAAATCGCGCACTACAACGGTTTCAGCAAGCTTCTCAATCGAGCAATGTTCATTTCCCAGCATGTGTTTTTCAAACTAAAGGTGATTTGCTATAGCTGAGCCAAAGCGTCAAGATTGAGGTTGCCAGATTTTTATATCGCTGAGACGTTCATGATAACGTTCAGCGCGCGATGTGAATCACGTAGAGCATTGAGTTTTCACGAGCGGGTGGTTTCAATTCACGCACCAAGAATCATTGAATATTTTCGGAAGGAGTTGATTTCGGTAATTTTCGTTGTGCGCATCGTGTTTTACGAGAAATTTTGGCGAAGAAACATGTATCAGAATGCTGAAATTCGTACCTTGTCTAGTGGTCCATTGAGGCACTGGGTGCGAAAAGGGCACTTCGCGATTGCAGTGTTTCAGAATCTCTGTTGCTGATTAATCCCTTGGAAAAGAATTTAATGTGTGCTTTTGCCAGAATTCTTTCCATAGAAAATTGTAGAATCATAAGGAATATTCAGTGAAATTTTTAGTGAAATGGATGCATTCACTTTCCTTACAATGAGTGAACTATTTGAGGAGACTCTGAAACACTGCAACCGAGAAGTGCCCTTTCCGCATCCAGTGCCTCAATTCCATTAAGCGTTGTGTGTGTTGCCTAGCTCCTGTTTGAAGGGGCCTCCTTTATTGAGACTTATTGCAATAAAATTGAAATAAGTTGCAATTTTTCATTGCATTGCATATTGCCTATCTTTCAGACACTGGAGCTCATTTTTATGATTGTTTAAAATCGGCATAAATCGACTACATACCTAAATAATGTAAAAATATTGCAATTTAATGGTAAAAAATTACAATTTTATTGAAATTTAATTGCAATATCATTCCAATATTTTCGTTGCACTGTGCTACTTGGGAATAAGACCGGAAAATTGAATACTCTGAGAACATTTGCTGCAAGATGTTCTACTAGGAAATTGGGTGACTGATTATTTATCAATGCCTGAATCGAAAAATGTATGCCTACCTTTATCAAGTAGGAATGTTTTGTTTTTGTCGAAGAAAACCAACAAAAATATCTCTTTCACATTTTCTGTGAATATTTTTGAGTGATTAGAAAGGAATTCACAGAAAATTTCAAAGAATACTGTCATGAGTCTTCTCATTTGAAAAAAAATTAAACCAGAACAGAGGTTTGCAGAGTCAAAATCAGAGATAAAGAGGGAACTAATTTTTTCAGTTTGAATTTCAGTATAGTAGAACAGAGTGGGTTTCCACATTTGAGCAGCTGGAAGAGAAGAAGTAGGCAGGTTTTGGTGCAAATGATCTAAATCACTAATGAAATAGGTACCTGCTAGGTTCATTACAAGACACAGTTCTGACAAGATGCACCTAAATTGTTTGATTTATATTCAGCAGTCGAGTGCTTCGTGCGTCACTGGTGCCAAAGGCACGAGGACTGTATGAGTACAGTAGATAATACAGGCGTTAATAGGGAGAAATGTGACAAAAGGTACATGACTACATTTCAGCAGAAGAATCAGTATGTTTCTTCCGTCAAAGTATCAAAAAAGAATAAGATTGAAAATTTCTTGGTCCAAACAACAAAAAGCTGTAAACATTTTGGAGGGCCTAATGTACCTGTAGACTGACTGTCCTTATTAATTATTATGTGTTAGCACTTTTAAAAGAATTTCATTTGTTGTTTGATTACATAGGAAAGTATCTTCTCAACTCAAGATTTTCCTCAATTTTTGACAAGAATTTGGGAATTAACCGGCTATGCATTCAAGGGTTCAAGGCTCGAGGAATTTGATTGCAGATTTTCATTACTTGGTTGAGTGACTTTTGTAAAAAGACATTTGAAAAGTTGATACCTATATTTTTCAAACCATTCTAACTCAGCTTTTAATGCGTCTGTTGATTTTTGTTCCTCTTCTGTTTTATAGAATTGTTACAATTTTCAAAAACTTCCTTTCTTCGGATATCCTGAGATAAATTTGCAGGGTTAGTCTGGCCTGGTTCAGAATTTGGAATCAGATGAAGGAGCCTGTTGCAATAAGCCCAACAGCAAACTTAAGAATATTTGCAAGTTATGCTAAAACAGCTTAAAAATCTTTGAAAAAGAGAGCGCCTCTCCTAATTTTCATAAATTTTTAGGGATGATTTCCTAAATCCCTACTTTTCCTTTGTCCCTAATGTCCACTATCACGGACCAATATTTAAGGAGCCAGACCTACCCTATATGTATGTAAATTTGTTATAGATAATTTCTTAAGGCTCTTAAAATTCACCAGCAAAAGTTAGACAAACGTAACTGTATAAGATATTAGTTACTGTCTAATTTACGGCATTGAATGACTTGTAGTTCTTTGTAAAATAATGACGAAACTTAACGCATTTATTTGTCAAGATTATAGAAAACTTAATAAATAATTTCGACACGTTTTAGTTTGCTTCACTCATTTTGCCTAGGAATAGAAAAATTAAATTAAATTTAAAAAAATAATAATGGTTCAATTTAAAAAAATAAAACAAAAGTAACGCAAGAAAAGTCAAAGGCACTTCTGAAAATTGCAATCCATGAAAATACATACAAACTTGAGTGCCAATGTTGGAAATAGAAAAAATGGAAGGTCTGAGTACGCTGCAATTAAAGATCTGGCTGACGAGGAGTCATACGTCATTTTGTTTTTCTTCAAAAAAAAAAAATTTCAATTTTTTTTCTAATCGAATTGTACATATCCTCAACTGTAATTCATGACAGAGGTTTTTTTTTTTTTTTTTTTAAAAAAAATTGATTATTATTGAATGAGTTATGCAATATGTTATGCAACAAGGTGATGCAATCCTTCTGTTTGTTCAAACTTTAAACAAGTGTTACTTATGAAAATGTTTTTTGACGTTAAGGTACACCTTTCTTAGGATCTAATTAAATGGATGGATTTTCAAAAACTTTTTTTTTTTCAGAATATTTAAAAATTTTCTCGTCTAAAGCTAGAAAATGTCTGAAGAAATCAAATAAAAAAATTTTTGAAGATCCGCCCAATAGATCCTCAATGACGTGTACCTTGACATCAGGATAGGGACTTAAGGGGCCCCTTAACTGCTAGCCAACATGACAAAATATTGCTCAGAAGAAACATAACTAGTTTGAGTAAAAAAAATAGAATTTAAGATTTATATCATGCATTGTAGTGGCACGCTTACTAAGCACCATTCCTGTCTGGAAAATTCTGTATCAAGTGAGGCCTGCCTGCACTACAGGAACTCTTATGGGGTAGGTATTCAATAACTCACAAGAAATCTTACAGTACATCAGATAATATCCGTGAGATCAATTAATGCAGCGTTTTGGCATTCAATTTATTGAAATTAAAAAATGAAAAAAAGACGATGTATTTAATAAATAAATCTATAATTTACAAAAATGGAAAAAAAAATAGAGTCAATCATTTGATTTGGTTTACAGTAACATAGACACTAATTTCACAATTCAGGTTGGATGCACTATGCACACTAGAAAGGGACACACAAGATCCCGTAATTTTTATTTTTAATGTCTTAAAGGCACCTAATTAAAAAAAAATAGAATTCAGTTTAAAAATAAACGGATTTTAAAAAAACATTTGTTACATGAGTTGAGGTTTGAATGATAGTTTTGGTTAGGTTACCAATTGTAAAATAAAATTTAAATACATTTGTAAAATATATTAGAGTGACATGGACCACTTGATGTTTCATGATTATGGAAGGATATAAAAGATGGGAGCAGAATGTATTAAATTATACTGAGGCACTCCATCCGTTAAAATCAAGTTTACTCATGTGCTATTTGAATAACACAAAAAAGGATTTACATGCTACATAATATGATACAAAATTTCTATATTTTTGCAACGAAAACTCGCTTGCAACTACAGGATGACTGGGAAATCAATAATTACTGATGCTTCATGCCATTTCATTGTTAGAAGTAGTTTTCTACAACCTATTTCTACAGTAATATTTTCAACCTAAAAATGCTAATACACATCACATTGAAAAGGACTTACAACCGGATTATTATTTGGAAAATGTAGAGCACTGTTTATTAACAAGCTTTACAACAATTAATTAGAAACAGCAAATAAGAGTCTTCAAGAGGCTAAAGTCAAGAATTTCATTTTTTTTTTTTTTTTTTTTTTTTTTTTTTTTTTTTTTTTTTTTTTTTTTTTTTCTTCTTCAAGCAAACGCCTCTACTTATGTTGTGAAATGATTAGTATTAACCTTTCAAATCTTTTGCTGATGAACTTTATTAGAATATTATTTTGAAATTTTGGATCTAAGAGGGGTGATCAAAATTTCTATTAGAATTTTTTTGTTCAAGGTGAAGGAGGAGCAATGCTTTCCTTGGTCAACTGTTTGTTCCGGTCGTAACATGAAGTGGTAAATAAGTTCAAAAAATGAAAAATAAATACCACAAACGGTCAAATATTCTTTTATTTATTGACTGCACTCTTAAATTAAACTCTAGTAAAAATGTTGTGCCCCCTTCAGGAAAAAATCTTAGAGGGTGAATTTGAAACTTAACGTAAAGAATTGTAGTCCCACGTGTTAATTTATTCATTTAAAATTCGGTACATTTATTCCCTTTAACCCTTTCCGGTCCAATGTCGGATATATTCGCCGTGAAAAATAACGCGTTTAGGTCCGATGTCGGATATAGTCGCCCTAAAGTTTTAACCTCTGTGCAGGCCTGATGTCGGGTATATTCAACTGCTCCAGCAAGTGGCGGCCTCTGGTGGACCCTTTGGAAACCACTGTCTTTGTTGATAACATCGCTGCTACCTTAACCTCGCTTCTCGCGGCCGTGGAAAACTGCTGCGGACCGGAAAGGGTTAAGGGATTGTACAAGTCAGTGTAAAGTTTATTGTAGTACAGAGCCAAAACAGCTGAATACTAGGTAAACTGATAAAGGAGAAAAGTGTCTGAAGACAACGAATTGAGCCTCCAAAAATATATTTTTTTTTTTTGACAGTAAAATAAGAAAAAAAAGAAAACACGGTGAAAAGAGGTATTTAGAAAAGTTATTCCGGCTCTTAAGTAATTATTGATTAACAACTGGAGAAGAACTCAAGGAAAAGGAGGAGATTTGAGCGTTCATGTAGATAAAAATCAAGTTTTTGAAAAGGATTGAGAAAATTCACCCCTACACCCCTTGATAATTCTAAATCGCATTTGTCATTCCTTAAAACCTTCTTAAAAATATTATACACACTCATAGATAAAATAATGGACAGCTGCAGTGATCATTTAAAACCTAGGTAATTGAAAATGCATTGCTACACATGACAATAGTCTAGATAGGATAGAAGTTAAAAATCACAGATGCGTTTCATAGTTTCCGGCCACACTTTGGGGGCTAGTTAGTGTTTAATTTCATATATTCGGTCAATAATTTAGGAATGATGATTTAAATTCAATAGATTTACCTGATGAAGTTTGGCTGCAAATTTTCATGCATAACAGTTGCTGTTTGATGGAAACGTTGACGATGTGCGAAGTCCTCGTTATCTTCATTCAAATGTTCAGAAAATAGTTCTAGATCTGGATGATTTGGAGTGACCACAATTTCTTCATAGTCCATTTCCTTATTGCTGGAAAAAAAATTGAAAAAAGTCAAACGACTAATGAAACCTGAGGCTACATGAAACAGATAATTCCTACTGTAGGTGGAAAAATGCTTTTATTCCCTCCAACACTGTCGCTTGAATGTTTGTTAAAATGACAATTTTTTTTTTTTTAACATTTTTGGAGAGCTAAAATAATTGTAAAATTGAACTTCCAAAATGAAAAAGTCAATACAGATTATCCACAGGAAATGTTTGTTTTTGCAATTTAGGATTAAATAGCCAACAAACATGGTAAATTTAAAGGTTACGGACTGAATCCCATCTGACCTGAAAGGCGTTCAACACCTGAAAAATGATGTTAAGTTTTTTGTTAGAGCTGAAAAGTATGCAAATACTTCCAGCAAATGCTGCAGATGCTGCAGTGTCATAAATCGCAAAACTAAGTAAATAGGAGCAAAAACAGCTTGCATTTTTACATCATTGTAGGCAATAGGTGCCCACACCATGCCATACGCTGATGGCTGTCAGGTCTGATAGAGGAAGACGCACAGTCATGCAAAATGGTAAGGGACGTCTCTGGAACGGTGAAGCTACCTGCAAGGACATGTCGTCTGTTCCATCAAACTACAAACAAAACGCTTTGAAATATACGATGAACAGAGGTGATATCTGTTTTGAAGTTGAGGATATTGTATACTATACAAATCAACTCTGTTCATCGTTCATTTCAATGCTTTTGGTACGCTTGTACTCCTAAAAATAGTATGATTGAGCTCGAGAGAGCTTCAATACCCAAACAAGTACACTGTTTTGATTTTTATTATCAATTTTCATACGGAGTCAATCTTTGGGCGATGCTTTTTGGGCAGGAGTTTTCTACTTTTGAAAAATTTGTATGAATTCGACACAATTATCAATGGCCGAAGTGCAAAACCATGTACCTTCATGGCAGTGATTCAAAATTTCCGGCGTATTTGATTTTTTTAAAGAGAAGCAAACCAACTTTATAGCTTGAAATGTATTCTAATTCTGCTAACATAGAAGAAAAATCATCAAAAATCAAGACATTACGAAGACAAGTTTTCTAAATAAAAAATGAAGTATGGCAGCAAGTCTGCAACGTTCCAAACGGGGAAACGTAGTTTCGCACTTCAGCTGTTGATATTCTCTGAGAAACATACATAAGAATTAGAAAATATTATATGAAATAACTTACCTGAAGAGTTTCAAGCAGGTCCAGCGGAGCCACCACAGAACATTGAACTGATTGGCAACACCCGGCTTGACAGCAGGGTTTGCAAACCCAACGTATGCCCATATCACAATGCAAACAGCCAAGTTCATTACTGCAAAGCTCCAGTTTACAAGGCACATGAGGAAAATTTTCAATAGTGCCTGAAAACCATGCATGAAAACAAAGATTAAAACAGATCTGACCGAGTGACCATCAAAGAGGGATGCTAATGCATATGAGTTGTCTTCTTTTTTACTTACTGCTTTTTTTGAGAAACACATTACGGAGGAGTTTTCATGATGATTTCATGCAGTTCATACATACCTCAAATGATAACAGATTATATTATGCAATCATTCATGAGCAATATGATTCTTGAAATTTGAAACTTAAAAATTTTGATGCACATCTTGATAGCGTTAGCATGTTTGAAAATGCACTTTGTTAAGACAAGATATTCCACAAGAAAAATGAAAATCTTTCTCCAAAAATGCATGAAGTGAATAAAGTTCAGCAGGTAAAATATGAGGATAATCAAATAAATAAATTAATATGGTGTTTATCACAATAACTGAAAACCAAACCTAAAAATGAACATTGATTTTTGGTATATTTCAAGTTTTTTAAAGAACCAATGGTTTGCAAGAATGTAAACTTTCACTTGGCTCCAGGCGAGTTTTGTCAACCAAACTACGACACGAAGCGATATTAAAAATGCAGGATAAAAACACCGTTTTTTCTAAGATTATGAAAAACAAGACAAATTTAAGGGAAAATTGAAAAGGTTTCATCATGATTTACTGGCCATTGGATCATCTGCATGAACATTTTGATTGATTAAAAGTAGACCTCTTAAAGGCGATAGGCTAGCTCCTCCATTAAAGCCTACTTTTTGAGAGCATTTGTTGAGATTGGATTTTGAAGAGAATTAGTTGCATTTCTTGAAAACTAAAAAATTCTCTAAAAATTTAGACAGCGATGTGCCTACAACAATTGGTTTTCATGTCAGCAGCGATGACGACCTCATCCGAAATTCACGACCAACTTCTCAACGTTGGAGTGAATGGACGCAAACGTTGGTCGAGAGTTATCAAACGGAAGCATTGAATTCCTGACTTCTGGCAAACGCTTTTTTCAGTCAGTTGGCAGTTCAGTAAAACTGGGCTCAAAAGTGAACCAAATCTATTAGCAGAGATTTGTCTCAATATAATGGTAGAGAGTCATAAGAAGTGGAACATGAGGTGAATGCTGACATTAAAAAGTGGCACTTTCAAAACCCAACTCTTGGAAAAGATAGAGATATCAAACAAAAAACCTGGCAAAACTCACCCCAAACAAAGAAAGCCAACGGTTGCACCAACTGGAGTACCAATTTGAAGTTTTTGAATGAACTATCACAGTCAAGGAGTTTTGCTGGTCGGAAGCTGAGGTTGGAGTCTAAAAATATAATAAGACAAATAGAGCACACTTAAAACTCGAACTATTCCGATTTACAACCTGCTTATGCACCTTCCAATCCAATGCCTTATAATGTACCTTTCGATCAAGAGCCTTATAATCAATGTTATTTAAAGTTTTTCCGCGGCTGATGGAGTAGGTAAGCAATAGTTTTAAGTAGTAGATTAAGTGAGAAACAAAAAAGACCCGTCGAAAGGTAGATCAGAAAAGCAGAAACGCTGAAATACTTTTGGCTCTCCGCCACACCAGTAGAAAGTCCAAAACAGTTTCCGGAGTCCAGACTTGTGAAGGGAGTGAAGAGACTACACTCATTTCTTCTCAATTAATACAAAAAATATTCCATTGCAAGAGGCTATTTTTTCCCTCCATAGCCTTGCTAACATATTCTATGTAAATTAAAATGCATGGATTGGCTCTTACATAAAGTCAAGTACAAATCTTCATCTTTATCTAACTAAAGAAACCATTTAAAGTTTTCTTATAGTTCTCTTTTTCGAAAATTTTTAGATAAATATTCAATATGAGTTAGTTGAAAAATATGTCGTGTCCAAAAAAAGGAGAGACTGGACACAAAAATAAAAAATTGAAAATGCTGGAATTATGAAAAGCTATGGCAAAAGTACTCACGGAAAAAAGTAAATTAAGTTATGAACCACTAAACAAGGCTCTGCAATTAGGCACTGCGATATGTATACATATTTCCTTCATAAAATTATACGCAGAATACAATTGGACATATTTCTATCAAGCAGAACTATGTGCATAAAGACCTGAGCCCTGAAACCTGTAAGAATATATGCATAACAGGGCTTACGTCATAATGGACATAATTTTGTTTGGCAGAAATACGTCCAATTGATGCATTGAAACATTTTGAATCCAACTCATAATGAGAAAATCGCCTTTGTTTATACAAATTAACACTTTCCGCTCTTAAAAAACCAAAGCTTACCCTAGTCAAGTGATCGGTAAATTTCACAACGGAAAAATTTTCCTGTGCGGTCACTGTATTTAAACAAGATTAAAGGTGCCATGAATCAGAGGAGAAGGTAAGTGCACACGAAACTAAACTCCAGTTATTTGCCTGACATGCAGCTCGTTTTTAAAGACTCCTTTGACCTACACTGACTATAGTACTTTCTTGTGAGTGGGATGTTTAAATTTATGGTTTACACTATAAACTGCAAATACCAATTTTACACTCAGGAGTTGATGTTTGAGGTTACTGGTATACTCAACATCTTCTGCACAAAATTTTGATGAGGAAACAAGTCTTCCATTTGTATAGTAATTAACTTGTCTTGTGATCCACTAAGAACTGCTGTCACAAGGACTGATAAGCAAGTATTAAACAAACACACAAACCATTATAGAACTATTAGGAAGCTGATATCTTTCTGGAAACAAGGAGTCTAGATCACAATTTTGACCAGAGGAGGCATTGCCAACGTTTTGATTATTGGCGGTTGACCTACAGGAAAACACACAAAAAATTTTAGTTTTAGAGAGTGCTTTCTGCAAAAATATTTTATGGTAAACTCGGTATCATTGCATAGGTATTCCAAGGCCAATAAATATATTGTTGGCACAATTTTATCTGACATGCAAAGGTGACCATCCATGAAGCGAAAAAGCTTGAAAAATTATTGATATTATTATATGGGAGAGTATTTTGCGAACATTTTAGCAAGAACGCCCAACAATACCAAACAAATTAAAGTTGTCAGTTAGTTCAAAAAACTTAACTCTGAAAAAAGCTATCTCAAAGTTTTAAATGTTATTTTCAGCGCTCCAAATATTCAGATTAAATGGTAGCTTTAAACCCTTTGTTCGTAGGATATGAATTAAACAGCTTGCAACATATCCTTTGTGATACTGCAAAGAGAATTCTCCTTCCAAAACTGAGTTACCAAATTTTTACCTGACTACAAAAACAATGCTTTACTGTTCTTCTGCTCAATTACACATCATTTCAAAACATACATTTGAATTGCAAAAATTTCAAGAGGCGATTTATGCAAGCAAGAAAGAAAATAGGGCTCTTTTAGGCTATTTGCTGACTAGATGACAATAAAAAAAATAAACAAGTTGGTTTTTGCAATCGCTAGCGATAGCAATATTCGTCATGGGAACTTTTGCTTCTGGGATATGAAAATTTTAAGGTAGGTACAGTTCGTTTGTAGTATCTTCAGAATTGAAGGGGCTATGTAATTTTGTGTCGACATCTCTTTTTTAACATTTTTAATTTTTTTTCTTTGCATACAAGAAAGCTGTTATTTACCAATTATTTATTTTCGTTGGATTATGTATGGTTTTTGGAAGTTAACGCATTTAACTTTCAGTTTCGTTTTTTCGGCGTAAAGTATGATATTTTTACTCTACGCATATGCCCGAATACGCATCATAACGACGGTGAAACTACCAAACCACGTATCTCGTTTGCGGTGTTTAAAAATCTCCGCTCACATTTTATTTTTTTGAAGTAGACCAAATCAATATCATTCCTTGAAATTTTCACAGAATTTTCTCCGCACGAAGAGGAAAAATCACGGAAATTTTCAAGACTGGACGTTAAGTAGCTTTTCATTTAAAAAATAAAGTATGACAGGAAGTCTGCGACGTCGCAAACCGAGATACGTGGTTTGGTAGTTTCACCGTCGATAAGTGACCTATGTGCTTCCTAAGTTGCCATTTTTTTCATTCAAATAGATGTAACCGAAATGTTAGATGTGTACTACCTATACTACTTTCATGTCATTGCTTTATTTATTTATTTACTTTTTGCGTAGGTATAAATTGTTATTTTTTGCTGAATTTTGGAGAAAATATTGCTTTAAGAACGTGGAATGTAAATTAATTTTATTGAAAAAAGAAAATACCATCATTAATTTGGGCGAACAGAGAAAATATACATCAATATTTGGGTCAACATCTCCCTGATTATATAAAGGATGAATATATTAGTATTTCTGTATCAAAAAACTTAGCTTTTGTCTTCAGAGATACGATGATTCTAGTCCCAGTCAATTTGTTTTATTGAAAAAACAAAAAAACAAAAAATAAATAAAAAAAAAAAAAAAACTGAAATGTCAGACATACTATTTTCATGTCTTTCTATTTGTATCAATAGGTACTTTTTGCTTAACTTACGAACGTTGAATGCAAATTAACTTTATTGAAAAAAGAAAATAACGTCATTAATTTGGGGGAACATGTGGCTGATTATATGAAGGAGGTATATTCCAGTATTTTTGTTTAACATATTAACTCACGAGAAAATGTTCGTACATTTATCATCTACTATTAATTATTTTTTGATGATTAGTCTAAAACATTCAATACAACCATTAAAAAGTAGTTCCCATCGTCGGGTATCGAACTCCCGATCGCCGGGTGCCCGCACCGAATCAAAAATACGAGGCGGTTTAGTCAACTAGGCTATAATGGATCCACGTGGGCGAGAGTAAAAATAGCATACAAAAGACTCGGGCAATGGGCGGGACTTATCACAAGAGACCTTGACTGCTTTTGGGATGATATGAAGCGCATTGCTGTTTTGCTGTAGGAGCCATGGTTCGCACTGTTTTAATGCGTCTCGAGGTTCATGCCAGCACGCATTCCGATCGCGGCAGTTGAGCTAAGGCAATATTTGCGTATCCATGAATTAAATCAATCAATCGAGCTCTGATTTTGACTTCTTTATCCGTAACGAGTCCTCCAGAACAATTTTCCACCTTGTACGATGGTTATTATTTCTTTACTTCTATTTTTCAAATTTGAGGTGGGATAATGGCGGCTTCTCAAGAACACCGAGGTAGGCGATCTTTTGCACCAACGAACAGAAAACTGATGGCGAAAAATAACCAATCAGAACCTCCCAAAAAAAAGAATTTGCCTAAAAACGGAACTTCGTGGTTCTGCGCAGATTTACCAGTCAGACACGACATCTCAAGGTGGAAAAAAACTCGCTGAAAGCGAATTTTAGCAATCAACACAACTTGACGTAGAGACATGATTGGCTAAAAAATACAACGGTTTTTGATACATCGGAAAATCAACCAAAAATCGGAGACTGGGCGAAACGCTCAAGGTTGCAGAGGTATAGGGAATCCCATAGCGAAAGCAACGGAACGATTCTAATATCATGGGGAACTCCGTTCCCATGACAATAAAAATTATGCTAAGAATGCATAGATATACAAAATATTCACGAGCCAAACAAAGAAAACATGGGCTTGTGTTTTAATCAATACATTGCTTGGCTTTTAGGCTTTTTTTCCCTCGCAGGAACTACAAACCTGTTTTTTGAGTAGGAAAGAGTAAGAGGTTAACATAGGAGCATTTCAGATGCTTGGGACTGATCATAATTGACATTACTGATTGATTCATTAATATGAGAATTATGATCTGTAAAACTTTATATATCAATTATCAATTACCTGAGTTTTTGTTCTCTTTTGCTTTGCAAATCATATGTCATGGCTAGTGCAAAATAAGCATAATCAACCGAAGCATACATGAGTAGGAATGGCATTGTTACAATCGGCGCTAAGGAATTAATATCTCCAAAAAGTGTGAAAATGACTATTACTCCTGTAGTCAGAGCCATGGCAGAGACTGGAAGTCTATTGGGTCCTTTCTGAAATTAAAAAATATAAACAAATATATGATTTGGTCGATTCCATACATTGCAATGAGAGCTGTACGTACAAGAGACAAGTTTCTTCTTTTTTTAAAAAAGACTACAGAAGCCAAAAAAATTTTTAACTTTCCTGTTCTATTTTTTCACACGAAGGCGTTAGGTTATTTGAAGAAAATCATTAAACGCATTACTTTTTTAGAGCGAAACTACTGAGCACATCACTTCTTGTAAAGGAAACTGAAAAATGCACTTTTTAATGCAGAGAAACTAGTGACGTGTGCTTTTTCCATGCTGATAAAATAATGAGGTGTACGGCCTTGTGGAAAAAAATGTGAAAACAAAGAACTTTCAGCACTCTTGAAGAACATATCTTCGACATTAAGCCAGATGCTGGTTTTGAAGTTGCTGAATTAGTCTTGGAGATGCTGTAATTTTTTGCAAGCTTGTTAAGAGCATTTCCAAATTGCTCTGTGCAAACGTCCTTGATCACAAATGATTATGTATTTATTAATTATCAGCATCAGTGCACAGTGAATGCTGAGGTGAAGGTGTCATCAACTTCTTCATAAAATAAGGATCAAGTGCGTCTTTTCGACAGACAATGATTAAGTGATATGACAAAGTCCGTACTTTTTTGAAACGGTTTCCAGATTTTTAAACTCATTTTTTCTCATTTCAAACTCATTTCGAAGTGTAGTCTTGTTGAGTACTTTTAAAAGCAGAGAGACTACATACTTCATTTCTCACCACTATAAGAGATCAATAATTCATACACAACCGTTTCCTAGATAAAATCATAGAGTGCATAGAGTCGTAATGTAAGAGGAAGAGCTGGCGCCACTTTTAAGCAGTTCCCATGACCCGAATTCCGAGATTCCTGTGCGGGGCCGGGTCCCATTTTCGATACATAATCGTTTGTTTGCGATACATGGGGACTCGGGCATATTCCACACAGCCATTTTGGATCGAATATGAAAAAGTGACCCCACACACCTGGCTTGGAACTCGTCAAGCAGAACATGGCGCCAGCTCTCCCACTTACATTACTCTATGTACTCTACGGATAAAATAGCTCTGGTGTATTATGTATTCATGTAAAAAGTGTTTCAATAGTGATGAGATTTTCGGAATGAGTTCGAGACCGACAGACTGCACTGGTGTTAGGAGATGCATTCAGAGCAATATTTTATTGCTAAGGGACAAAATAGTGCTTGGAGGTAAAACTTGAACAAAATGGTGTATAATGGCACTGAATTTCAAACCTACTGCAATTGTAATAAAACCTTGTGCAACACCTGAGTGATTTTTTCGGGGAACATAGCAGACACTGTACAACATATTTGGTGTTTTGTGCCTCCCATTGTTTTGTCAATGAAGTGAATGTTTGTCACCGGTCTCCTATTTCTTCACCTATATTTTTACTTAGGTGGGCTACTTTCTCTATTTCATGCTATGGCTACAAGGAAATTGGGTACAAATCATAGAAAAAGAGTATGAGTGAATGAATTTAATACTCACCCCTCTACTAAGAACATTGCTGAAGGGAATTAAATTTTCATTGGCAATGGACTGAAGGACACGTGCAGTGCCATAAATGGCACCCAAACAGCTTGACATGGACGAAACATAAAGACCAGCAAGCAGAAGCACACCTATAAAGTACGGTAGAATGATAAAATAAGTTGCGATTTGTGGCAAAATAATACTTAAAGCTTCTTCAAGATTTTGTTCTTTAAATATCATCCGCTGACAAGCACAAAATGTGTATAATTTTTTAAATTTAAGAAACCAACATGTACAAAACCAAAAGAAACGAAAAAAACAACAAAACTAGTGGAGGAATACGAGGTAGTAAACTGTGAGCTCGATCGATAAATAAGGAAAGAGAATTGGTAAAATATTAGTTAATTTTTTGAGTTTGAGTTCGATCATTTTCTGATTCTCTCCTCTTCCTCGTTGCGAAACCGGACCTGAGAGACACATTTCTTGGTTTAAAATTAGTGACTTACGTTTCATTCTTTAAAGACAATATAGGAAATCAATGACTGCAGAAGTGCAAAATTTTCCAAAACCACTGACCGTTCTTCACAAAAACCAACAAATTTGCCACCACCGGCCATGATCTATAAAGTCTCTGTCTCCTTTTAATGCATTTATACTTATAATATGATGGATTTTTAGTTATCATTAATGAAATCCACCATGTAATTGTCATGCCGAAAAAAATGGCTTAAATGTTGTCTGCTATGTACAAGGTTACTAAGATGTACAGATTGATCAATTTCTTTGATCATATCCATTCTTTGACTGAGTTAGAAAACACAGTGTTACAAACTTGTGTTGTGTGTGTTGAAATATTTTTTCTGGTCTTAAAAGGTGAAAGAGAGACAAGGAGAGAGAAAACGACATATTTTCAAGAGCGTAGGAGCATAACAAATTCAGACTACAAAACAATATAGGAATATGAATTGCAATCAAAGGAAAAAAGAGTCAACTTACGAACAGCAGAGACTTTGGCTGACATCAAGTAGTCATCTTTGAGTGCTATGCGGGAACATGTTGATCCCAAGACAAGAGCAAATAATAGATACAACCCAGTTCTGCAAAAATAAGAAAAATTATGACCACAGGTTTTTGTCTTGAACAGATACTGCAGAAAAAGCAGGAGGGATTATACCCTCTAACAAACATCAAATTATCAACCAAATTTTTACACAATTTTTTGTCGAAAAAATACACTCATGTTAATGAGTGTGTTTACACAATGTTGCAACAACTTGAGATTCCTTTTGGCAAACACCCTTGTCCAGCACAGTTAGACACTTTTGGTAACTTAAAAAATAGTATCATTAGTAAAAAAGGTTACTTCTATCAATTAAAACAATATTAAAATTAACTTAAGGCAAACACTGAAGGCTTGGTTATGCAGAGAATACATAGGAATATTCTCACCCTGTGCCTAAAGCAGCAAAGGTCCCATTAGGAATATCCTCAGATGGGTGACGGAGATCTCCACTCATATTGATCCCTGCCATAATGCCTGTTATGGTTGGGAAGAAAACACCAAAGACAGTAAACCAGCTGTAGTTATCAAAATACTCAGACCAAAGATTTTCCTTGATGTGACTAATGCTCCAGCCATCAAATCCACTTCCTAAAATTATAATAAGTACATAATTTAGCACCATTTTAGGACATCATTGAAGAAAATAAGAAAATAATTAGAAAAATTGCACTGATTGCGAATCAAAGTTTTTAACTGGAAAATGGGATAGCATGAAATTTGCAAATGACAGTATTATGTTCTAATCTAACACCTTTATACATTCGCGAGAGTATTTACCCTTTGTAGAGGAACTATGATGGTGAAAAAAAAAAAAACAGTGAGCAGCATTTTGCTGATTACAATTTCAGCTCAAATATTGGAAGACATAAAACGCATTATTAATACTTGTGTTGCATTTTTACACTGAATGTGAAAGCAGTCTAGGACAGCAAGATTCAAAGCACTGTATGTGACACTTTCGGAGTCGAGGAATCTGGGTGTTGTAGCATGTCCAATTCTTGCATAACAGAATATTATGTATGATCAGTGCTGCTACAGGAAGGAAAAAACTCAAAATAAATAATCTTTGCCTACACTCACTCACTAATAAAAAAATAGTAATGTTGAGCACTAATGGCCGACTGTAATGATTGTTACACCAGACAAAATACAGCTCTATACAACAAACTAAATAGTTGAAAATGCAGCTGTTGGCAATTGAGATTTGAAAAAACTTGCATTCAGATATAAAAACAAAAAATCTTTACTCTTAAATTTAAGATAAAAAGAACTTACGAACGTCTGTGTGAACAAAGCTACCAACAGCGAAGTCTAGCCCAGCAAAGAGTAAAACCAGTAGGAGGACAAACTGCAATTTTACAACCCATTTGATTCCCGCCAAGTCAATGACACTTAGGACCATGACAGCTAGACTGGCAAAGACCCTTTGTGCCCACGGATTTTTCTCAATCTCTAACAAACCAGCAATTGACTCGCCCAGACCCAGCATGCTGAGCGCACAACCAACTGCCTGAGAATGTATGAAAATTGAAATGTAAATTATTTTTGTATTAAATGTCAATCAGAGAAACAAAACAAAAAACTCAAAGAAGGTAAGAAGCCTGAATATGATCATGCATGTGCTTCTTTTTTTTAGCAGGAAATACATATTTTTGGGATGGCTGAAAAAAGGCATAACTCGTTTGCAGAATCTTGAAATGCCTTTGCTTTCGATAAATCGCTCTTCTATTCGATTTTATTGCAGGAAAAGAAACCAACACTATTGTTCGACATTTTTACAGAATATTCTTCAACCGGAGAAAAAAATTCAGAGAAG
This sequence comes from Bemisia tabaci, assembly GCF_001854935.1. Lineage (NCBI taxonomy): Eukaryota > Metazoa > Arthropoda > Insecta > Hemiptera > Aleyrodidae > Bemisia > Bemisia tabaci. Next base: position 8,542,733 of record NW_017549038.1, read on the forward strand.
TTTTCAAGAGATAGTGTTAAGTGAACGGGGAATCTGCAGCGTCCCAGATATGCTTTTTTGTAGCACATCATCAATGTAAGAGGAATTATGCCTTCTGAACGATAAGTGTTCAGTAATCGGTTTTACGATTTTAGATACAGACAGTAAAAATCGGGGAAATTAAATTTTTGACAAAGAGCACTCTAATATCCTTAAAACTAAGGTACAAACTATTTTAATCCCTAAAACCAGATGGTATCCTAAATATTTTCTTTGAAACCATACCAACAGTTCAAAGAGAGACTCTCTTTGTTTCCAATTTTACCCCAAAATTACTGAAATTTATCAACTAGCACATTTTAAAACACTATGGCTTTGTCACTTGCAGTGTTCGAAACTCACCTTCGAGTTTTAGGAGCCATGTGGCGCATCAAGCCCGATTTTTAGGCGCCATTGAAGATTTTTTAGGGGCCAAATTGACTTTTTGCCTACATATTATGGCGCATTTAGTGAAAAGTTAGACGCAAGATGTTTTCGTAACAGAAATAGTGTGTAGCTGTAACTTGGAGAAGACAAAAGCACTAAGAATGAAATTGTGAAGAATAAAAAAAGCTTTCACTTGTAGTGCTGACAATTCTGAGTTGTTTTCAATTCAAATAGATTTCTTTTCCTTTCTTTATGCGACTTCCTATGAAAATCCAGATTTTTAGGGGGCAATTTTTAGGGGCCACTTTGGCGCAGAGCCTTCATTTTTTAGGCGCCATGGCCAATTTTTTAGGCGCATTTGGCGCCTGTGAGTTTCAAACACTGGTCACTCATGAGCTTTTGAAGTTAACTAATAGTTCAACTTACCTGTCCAAAAGTATAAAGTAAGCCAATAGCCCCTGCAAATCGAGAGCCCAAAACATAAGCTAGGAGAAAATAAACGCCTCCACTCTCCACTCGGCATCTTTCACAAATACCCACAGCTGATAGGACAGATATTAATACAACACCAACTGGAAAGGGGGGAAAATGATTTAAATAATGTTTGTGAAGGGAACAAAAGGTAAATAAAATGTTTTAATTAGATGCAAGGTCTACTCTAAAGTATTGAGCTTTTTAGTAACAGAGGACGTGATTTTCTATAAGGTCTTAGTGGAATCACTTTTATGTTATATTGAAAAAAATACAAAGAAATTAAGTTCACCTTTGAAGTGAAACTTAAAGACATTTTTTGGAAGAATAAAACAAAACTTTAGGTATCTAAGTATGTTATCGAGTTCAGGGGAAAAAGTAATTTACAAATTGGTAGATTAACTTCCCAATATGAAGTAGGTACCTAGTATTTTATCAGACAGAGGTTTGCTGTAATCTATCACAGATTCGCTTAAAAATTCAAAGCTTCTCTCATGTTTTCAGAGTTTATATATAAGCTTACAGAAAAATATCTGATTTACATTGAAATGCCTCGGTAAGGGATAAACTTTAGGTCAATATTTAAAACTTCCACAAAAGGTAAAAACAGCTTACTACAAAGTGGAGCCTCACATACCAGAGGAAAGAATGATGAGAATAGCATTTAAAATGCCAGCTTGAGCAACTACCCATCCAGATCGCAAAAAGACGATCACTCCAAAAATATTAATGAGACAGGAGGTGAATACACCATCCCACATTCCGAACAAAACAGGTTGCGAGATGAAAAACTGTGACTTCCACCATGGCTCTTCAATCTGCAATAGAAATGGAATAGTGATGAGAGACTTCAGAATCGAGGTAAAAAAATACTGAGAGTACCAAGTTGGAAAGAACAAAATATTTCTGTATATGAATTTAATTTAACTCGAGATTTATGCTAACATGCTTTTAGAATATTTTTAAGACCTACTTTGCATCTCAATTCATAAAATCACTAAAATCAAAAAAGATAGGTAACATGAACAAATGTAAGCGAAAATTGTGGAAATTTTAACGGAGTTAAATTTTCTCCATTTTCTGAGTTATCATTTGGTTTTGTTCATTTGCTCTGCATTTTGTCAAGCTTAAATTGACAATACTGTGCAGCATTTGCCTGTGAAACTGCTAAAGTGTGTCGGTTGCTATGTTTTTAAATCCTCGCTCCTATTTCCTTTTTCAAAAGAAGACTGAACCTACATCATGGCTTGAAATTTTCAAAAAATATTCTTTGTATAGAAAAGAAAAATATAACCAAAGTTTTCAAGAAATGATGTTTAGTAGCTTTCCAAGTAGAAAATAAAGTACGTCAGGAGGTCTGCAATGCGCAAACCAAGATACGCATTTCTGCAGCTGCAGCATCAACATGCTCCTTAGTTTGACTTCGTAGGAAGTGCATCTTCGCTGTAAGCTATTATTGACTTGAAAATCTTGAAAATCTTCTTTTGGATGAAGATTGATTTTTGTCAATCTACACCTAATCAAATTTCAATCAATTTATACCTGTTCATCTGCAAATAATTCATTTGTATCTGTGGGCTGATGGCCATCAGATTGACTGTAGTTGGTTCTGTTTGGATGTCTGTTGGAAAGATTGACATGACTTGTTTCTGCTCCATAGCTAAACTGCGTTCGCGGCGAGTCATCAGACGAACCTTTCAGGGTACTCTGCATAGCTCTTGAATTCCATTACTTGATGGCAAATCTGTAAGAAAGAAGGGATAAATTAAAATAAATTCTGTAGTGCTGCCTATTGAGATCAACGTGTCATAATCTTGGTGGTGAACAATGGCATGATCTCTAAACTCCTCAAACAGACACATATTTCCTTCATAGCAAAGAGGCGTCAATTAGGTACTGCATTTTTCACGTTTTTGCAGCATCTCCTAACAACGGTGAAATCCATTAGAGGGGATAGTTCTCTAGATTCTTCAGAGTTCTCTGCACCAAGGGTTGTAAAATTAACTCCGGTAAGCAGAAATTATTATGAAAGACAGCCACAGCGAAATTCAATCTCCCAACAGGTATGTGCCTAAAATAATTTGTTGAAAAGGTGCAACTAAAGTTTCCACTCAAAGTTCTAAAGCCCTTTCCTTCTGCGGCCGCTGTCAATGGTGAAACAAATCACAAATGGCCTTACAGTAAAAGAGCAGCTGGCAAAGTAAAATGTTACTCACTGGCTCGTAAGAATGTTCTGCAACCATCTTTTAAGAGCTTGGCCCTGTTGGTTATGGTAGAGATGTCTCATTTCTTAAATTATCAAATTGGGACCCATTAGCCGGACTCCATGACAAATCGTCACCTTCCAGGCAAAGTATCACAAGCGCCATGCGACGTTTAAAAATTTCCGCCGCCATTTTATTTTTTTACTGAGAAATTGTTGGTTGAATCTGTTCGAAAATTTCACTAAATTTTATCGGCAGCACAAAGAAAATTCGGTGTAATTTTCGGACAGCTTCGTTGAACAATTTCTCTGTAAAAAAATATAATGGCGGCGGAAATTTTTAAACGTCGCATGGCGCTTGTGATACTTTGCCTGGAAGGTGACGAAATATAAAAAAGAGGTCCACTAAAACTGAAAAAGGTATTCTTTAAAGAGGCTCTTAAAATTTATACGTTGGATGAACAAACACTAAACTTACGTGAAAGTATCGACTAATTCGACTTTCCGCTGTCACTTTCTGCGGTGAAAGAGACGAGCGGTCAGATGATAACTATGGAAAACATGTGACTAAAAACCTTATTAGCATAAAAAATAAATGACTACAACTATGTGAAGTTTCTTACACGGCAATATTCCTCCTGAAGTGGGTAAAAGTGCGTGACTGTCCTGCGTTGTTGGCGAAATGTTGGCGAACCAAATCAAACCTCAACCAAAACAAAAATTCCTAACCTCAAATCTGATGAGGTTTGTTGTCATCTGCATGTGTAACAACTTATTTTGATTCGGAGTTAGATTCGTTATGGTTTAATTAATGAGTTATTGTCAGCATTTAGTAGTCAGAAAACTAGTTAATCTACCAGTAAATTTTATAATATGTAATTTTTTTTAGCCAACTAGGTTCAACTAATTACTGTTAAATTATTAGGCATTCTGGTCAACTCTCAGTGTAATAAAGTTTCTCATGTGTGACAAGCCTGCACACTTGACGCTGATAAAATAAATAAACAAACCGAACCGGCTCCCCCCCCCCTCCTCAATTCCTCATCTCACCCGCAAGTTCAAAGTACTAATTATGGTACAAACCTGTTGCATTAGTTAGTTGCGCCCGGTAGGCCCCAGTTCAGTCATTAAATTGAAATTTGTGCTTTATCATCAATTGTAAATCTATAAATTAAACCTACCGTAATCAAGTTCTTCTGAGGTTCAGAATTGTAGAAGTTGAAGTCACATTGAATCTCGCCGAAAACCTTGGAAACTGAGCACTCTTGGTAAGCCTAAATCATTTGGTTTTTTACAGAAATTTGAAAACTTTGGAAGCTTTTGCTTTCTCACTTCCCTCCCAATAGTTCTGAAAAATATCTACTTTTCAACACTTTATGTTTCCTACACAATTCGCCCTCATTATGCACCGGGGATTTTCCACCTGATGTAGCCCCAATACCCACAAAATTGTTCACATTTTGTGGCCTCAGATGACAGCATGTTCAAATTCACCCCTTTCCTGCCCTAAATTCTCCAGAGTTGGGTCCTCTACTTCCTACTTTTGGAAATCTACTGGATCGATCGCTGCGATTTTTGGGTCAGGTGAAATGGGCGAAATTCCAAAAGCCAACGTCCAGATGCCAGCAAAATACAGTAAGAACTTTTCAGTCGCCATAGGAAATTGGCTGCAATGTTGAAAAGCTCAGTTTATCTATTCGCAAATAAGATTCCCTCCTGTAACCGCATGGCCCTTGCCTGAGTGAGGGTTAGCGAAGAGAATCCATGACCCCAATGGCCTCGGAGATGATGAACATCTGAGATGTGGATATGCATGTTGCCTTATCCATTTACCACGATGTGTCTTTCCTAAAGCACTGCTAATTTTTGCTCTTGTTAGCTTGTATTGAGATGCGTTGTGCTTCATCTCTAGTTTTAAAATTTATTTAAATGTGTAAGTATCAAAACTCAGCTTTTTCTCTGGGGATTATCATTGCATTGGAAAGGCATTGGTTGGTCTTGTACTTTTAAAGAAAGTTACTGTCAGAGCTTTAAAGTGTTCTTAGGAGTCTGGAAAATTCCTCATAATTTTATTTTTTTTTTTTACTTATAATTTTTTCCAGAATTAGATGTCATTAAAAGGAAACTAAAAACATACACAAACTTCATGATCTAACATTCTCATTGGATTTCGTTTGGAGTATTCTCACCGTCCAAAAAGTTTTCTTGTTCATCTAGTACATAAGGCAACTTCTGATTAAAATGTATACCTATAAGTATAGTGTCACTGAACAGAAAGTTATTGCAGATTGTACATTATATCCTACCGACATTCATCAGAGTGAAGATGTCTATTTTCTCTGGGCTTCCAATGATAAGTATGACAGCGCAACTATAGATTCTCAGAAAATTGGCAAATGGATGGTTTTTCTTCCAAAGCATAGCATAAATGCTGCTTGGGATACAGTAAAGCTAGCCGTATCTGAAGGAAACTTATGGCAAGCAAAAGTGTCGACTGTTAACCCAAAAAATTCTTCACACGTGCTGATTATTTACACAAAAGATTATACAGATTTAAATGATGTCATTAATACACTGAAAACTCTTGAGAGTTATAGTATCAAATCACCCAGCACTGTCATATATTATAAAACAGATGAGCAAACATATGCTGGTGTTTACGCTGGTGGTAAACAAAAACCATGGATTTTCAGGTCTGATACAATTTGTGAAATAGGGGCCACCAGTAGTGGTAGCCTGCACTGAACGATAAGATATGTAACCGCTCCATCTTGAAAAACAGGTCTCAAAATTGTTTCAATCAAAGCTAAATTGATTTTTGGCAGCATGGTAAAGTTTGTTAATAGGTATTTCTGTAAAAAAAAATTGAAAAAAAGAAGATACATATAAAAACCACTGCTTGATAATATCTATTTCTGTAATGTGACGTGTAGTTTACTCAAACTTAAGTGGATACTTTCTTTTGTCACTTGTAACCTTTACCTTATGCGTTTTGTACTTTTTTGAAGAATTTTTCTACTTAATTCTCTCAAATTTCTCACTTTGATTTTATTTTGTTCATCGATCTAGCAGCTACTTAAGTATTGCATTCATTTATGTATTTTTTTTTTTTTTTTTTTCATTTGCATTTGTTGCAACCCTTTTTGAGATTTTTTGTTTGTAACCCTGACCATGTACTTAGTATTTTTGTTGTAATATACATCTCAGCATTTGACAAGGAAATATTTTTTAACAATACTTATTTTACTCCCTCAATTTTATTTCTGTTTTTTCTTTTTTGGGAGGGGTGACAATACAACTATCAAATTATTGGTAAACTATTAAGTTGTTCATTCAAGCTTTTTAGATTTGTATACAACCAAAAGTATTATTTCAATAAAAATTAAAACGTTTCATTTTCCCTGAAAAAGGTATTAGATTAGTTCGTAATTAATTTTTATCATTGAAATGAAATGAAGACTCATGTCAATTATTGATAAGTGCAATACCATTATCAGAGTTTCAAGATAAGCTAACTTTGACATGATTACAAGGTGGAAATAAAGTTATTAATGTAAAATTAAGAAGATGGCCCATTAAGTACCTTCAATATGTACAAAATTAAATTACAATAATGAATACAATTTTATGAAATAATTGTACTCATATTTTTCTATTTCTATTCTAATTTTTACCTACTCAATGTTTTTCCTTGGTCTTTTAAGTGATAAAAATATGACAAAAATAAAATAAGAAATAATGCATTAGCTGAAATTCAAATTCCACATTTACAATATTTAATAGTGACACCAAGTAGAGGTGCCCACCTTTTAGTTTGTTTCAAGTAAGTAAAATTTGTCGCTCAAAACTTATGAATTTTATTCACTTACTTACTTACTCACTTTTTCCTTACTTATAGTGTGATAGCTGAGCTTTAAAGAGAATTTTTTAAATACTTACCATAAAAAAGTAGCAGTTTCCTCAAGTTTTATAACTCTTTAATTTTTGCTTTAAATGCCAATAGAATCTAAAAACCTGATGAATTTACAGTTCAAGATCATTTTATAAAGGTATAATTTGTTTTCTTTGTTTGTTTTTCAACATGGGCTTTTAGTGGTTGAAAGTTAATGTGGTCCTTCTCTCTTAGAAATTGTTCAATAATTTATCCTGATGACCATAAAATCATTGTTGAAACAAAGAACTGAAAGACATGTGAAGTTAAGGCTACATATTTTTAATATATGTACATTGGGGTTTTTTTTTTTTTTTTTTTTTTTTTGAAAAAGACAAAAAGAAGCCTCATGTGAATGTAGCTTTGTAGAATTCCATCAGAACCGTTCTTAGTTCTTGTCTTTATTCAAAACAAATTTCACAAATCTTAGGGTTCAGATAGATCACCCATTGGCATTTTCAAGAGGACACTTTTTTTTTCAAATTCTGAACAGGAGTCAATGAAAAAAATTGTTAAGTGTATAGAATTTCCAACAAGATTTTTTCTGTTTTTTCAATTATTACGTTTATATATCTGTAAGCGTTGGACTCGGGAAAGATCCTTGTGGAAGAAGGATGATGGGATGTATACCTAAGAAAATGGCATAAAAAAGAAATGTTTCAGCTTATATAATTAATCTTTGTCCATTACCATTGCAAATGAGGGATTTTGAAAAAAAACTTTAAAAAACCTAGAATTAGCAACAACCATTTTCTTACTTTTTTCTTTCTTTTTTTCTCAGTCTCATAGGTCAGTCGTCAATTCATAGATATATATGGCAAACCTTGATTCTGTGCTGATAACAGGTGCCAGCCGAGGAATTGGCTTAGAATTCGTGAAACAGTTTCTGTCTAACCCTCTCGTCAACATCAAAGTTATCATAGCTGCATGCCGCTCTCCTGAAAATGCTACGGTGAGTTCCTCATTCTTCTCGTCAGCTATAATGCGTTTAGTGCAGACTCTCGCCTCTTCTCTCTATTTTGAATAGTCATCTCGCCCTTTCCCTCTCTTTTTATCTGTCTTTGCTCTTGCGAAAATGTCTGATATCCATTCACTTTATCTGCCTGTGTCCTCATTGCTTTTTGATTTAGTCACTTGCAAAGTCATTGCAAAGTTTTAATCAAGGGCATTGTGGTAACGACTGAATAGAGGTATTTCACTGATATTTTGACCATTACACCTACTTAGTTTTTCAATCAAATTTAAAATCTTGATGTAATTTTGGATGTATTTTTAATCCCCCATACCTAATGAAGTACCTATGAAAGATGTCTATGTGTCTGATGAGAATATTGCCGTAGGTCTTTGAAGAGGGGCAGGGGGCTGTTGGAGTAAAAATCTTTAATTTTACTCTAAAATTGCTTTCCTAATCCACAGAAAACAAGATCAAATTATAAGTGATGCTCACTGGCTGTCTTTGTGTTTGTTTGTCCACATTAATGAGAATACTAAAAGGACATTTAAGCCACAGCTAATTTTGATGTTAAGACTTCCGTACAAAATCCTGAACATTTTTTTTTCTTGATTTTCTAGGCGTTGCAAGATCTGAAGAAAAGTAACTCCCATTTACACGTTGTTCAATTAGGTAAGTAAGAAATTTTCTTCTGGATGAGAGGCCAATTACAAGTTTTTATCTATCCTCAAAGTACCCAATTTTATTAACATTCTGTGTTACAACTCGTTACTTTCCTGAGTGTTTGTTCCCACAGCACTACAAGCACATACAAAAAAAAAGGAAAGAGAAAAAAAAGCCCAATTGTAGCAGGGCAGCTAACTTTGAAAAAATTTGAACGGAATGAAGCTTTGGCAATTTTCACTCTCTGTGTAAATAATATTCTGAGATAATTTTAAGTCATGAATTTGGTATGGGATCCTTCGAAAAAAGAAAATAGGAGCAGAGAATTTGAAACATTGCAACTGATAAATGCGTTTCCGCAGTCTCACTGTCAAAATGGGGAATGCATTCAACAACACCAAAAAAGTCTTTGGGCGACTATTAAACTTGCAACTCTTATGAAAGAGTGCAAAGACTGCATAGAGAAAAACTGAAGATGGTAGTAATTTTAGATTAGATGGCCATTGTAATAAAGTAAAAAAGTACAAGCAATAGGAGAAAGAAATCTAATGAAGAGTGTGCAGGAAAGTCTGTAGTTTGTGGACAGGCAAAAGGGGTTCTGACTCCTGATCTAGAAAGGTCAAAAAAAAAATCAGCCACCACCCTCTGTTTGTACTTTAAGGGTAGACCAAGTGGAGAAATTCTCCAGCTAAATGTGTATGAGGAAAAACATGTGGAGATCTCAGTCATTACTGTAGGTTGTTTAATGCCCTTTGGTCCTTGCAGGTTGTACAATTTGTCATTTTTATCTATTTTTCTCAGCAAGTGATGTGAAATGGTTGATTTGTCAGTGTATCATTGTTCCCAGTAAATTTAGGATGTGTGCAGTCCTAGAGATTCATTGTGAAAGAACCAGCATGGTTTTCCAAAACTCATGAAATTTTTTTTTACATGTTTCGTTCAAAATTATTTAACTCCATGAGGTTTTTTTTTTTTTTTTTCTATTATTTTAAATTGACATCTCCCAAGGATTCCAAGAGGAATCTGAAGCTTCTCCCAAGCTCTTCCTGAAAAATTTTCAATTTTTCATTTGAGAACTTTTCAATCCGGTTTTCAACATATTAAACCATTTTTATTCTCTTACCCTCTTTAAGTAAAAGTGTCCAAACTTATCGTGACAAGTTTGCAATAGGCAATTCTTTAAGCGATGTTGGTGTTTCTTATTCCCTAGATGTGTGCAAGTTTGACTCTTACGACTCAGTGGTGGGAGAGGTGCGACCCATTGTAGGTGACAAAGGTCTAACTCTTTTAATAAACAATGCTGGTATTATGGCGCGGCCAAAGTTGGATGCAGTTACGGCGGAACAAATGCTGTCCGTCCTTTCGACAAACACCGTAGCACCTGTGTTGTTAACTAAGGTAATCTCTTCATGTGCTTCTCTTACAAGTTTACTTCTTATTCAGAGTGCCAAAATTCCTTGATGCTATGATTTTAAAGTTTGTTTTATAGTAATATATTGATTCAAAATAATGACAAAGCCCTCCTTAAAGTGCTCATTAAAACGGAAGCTCTAAGAAACAAGTAAAAAACAAAGAAACTGATTCTATTAAATTTTGGCCAAATTATAAAAAAAAGATGAAGTAACAGTCATTGCTTGACTCAGCATGTCAGCATTTCTGGTTTTATGATTTAGTTCATTTAGGCTTGGAACTATCTGTGAGGACAAAAGCATGGATAAACGACCGAAAAGTGTTTATTTCAAATTATTTTTAAATATATAAAAAATTTAGGCACGTCCAGGAAACAAATAAGAAATGAATACTTGATTGGAATGGCTTTAACCAAGAGAGCAAACATTTTTGAACTCTTCCTTTAAAAAATCGCTTACCCTCAGTTTCCACCCAAATTCATGATCACTCTCCTGCTTAAAATAAGAAAAAGGTTTTTTTCCTTACAAATTTGGAATTTTTCAATATAATCTTCAGAACAAAATTTTCGATCATCAGAAGAATCTTCTTCTTTGTATTTAAACTTTCTAGATGGGAAGAATTCAGCATTATGTTTTTTAATTGGAGGGTCTTTTCGCTTCCTTTTTCTGCACTTCATGCAGCTTGTCTCTGCATTTTCCAGACCCAGACTTCGCCACACATTTTGCTAAATTACGCGAATTATTGTCATCAGGATCAGTAGCACAACTATATCAAGTATAATATGAAAAAATCTCTTTAGACAGTTTGTTTGTTACGTTTACTCCGTAGTCTTTGAGTAGACACACTGGTTACAGAGAATTTATTTGAATTAAAAACCTTAAAAATCACAGAATTGAAATTAGCCTGTGTATAAAAAATTAATTTTCCATCATTGGGAGATTTCTGCTGGAAATGAATAGATACGGCTGAAATCTTCCAAAAAACATAGTTTGACTAATCCTAAATTTTTTGTATTATTCAAGATCCCCATGCTCATTTAAAAATTAATTATATCTTTAAAGGTTTTCCCACGTTTTTTAATCTGGGATCTAAAATGAACAAAATTTGAACCCCTCTATTTTTGTTATACCCTCAGGCTTTCTTACCCTTGCTCACAATGGCAGCTAAGGTCAATGCTGGAAAAGTTAACGATGGTAAGTACCTATATTTTTTACTTGATATAGTATTTTTAACATTGGTTCGAGATACCTCAGGAAGCCAGAGAAATCCGTAAAATTTTTGGGGAGAGCAAGAAAATTTTTATTCCTTAGATTATCCAATTGTAGCTTAGCTAATCAGCTTTTTCAAGCTTGTTGTTGTTTAGACTGTCAACATTTTGGCGCACTGATTATAGTTTAAAAATATGCCAGAAATTATTCAATCCTGTCAAAAGTGTCCTTATGTTTAAGTTCACACAAATGTTTACTAAATGTACCAAAATGTAAGAGAATTTGTTAATGACACTCAACCCACTTTATCTTAGCATGATCGGGTAGTAATAACCCATATCTCTTCAATCTTACATGAAACAAGCTTCTGTGGTAAGATATCTCTGATAACAAGATAAGTGTAACTTTATTTCCTTGGTCCAAGTTGAAGTTTCATACTGAGAGTAGATGACAAGGCCATGCTAATTAATCAGGGAGTTACCCATTTCTTTACTCACTCTAAAACAAAAAGAGAAGAAAAAAGAAAGAAAAAAAGGATGCCTCTCATCCAACATCTTTACTGACCATTTTAGGTGCGTTTCTTGGAAAAAAGTACTTCCTTTTTTTGTTTTAAAAATATTGCAGGATGACATCCATTTTGAGCTACATGCGATTGTGAAATAGGAAGACTCATCTATATCAAAGTTTACCTTTGCTATAGTATACTTTTTGAAGCAGGGAACTCAAAATAGTGCAAGTTATTTCTACAAATTGTGAGGTAAGGAGTGAGTTTTAAACATTGCCAATGAGCCCATTGTGAATTTTAAACCATTAACTCTTATCTTTCCTCCAGCCGATGTTTACGAGAGGCCTGAAAGAATCAGAGTATGTAGAGAGAATCAACTTCAGTTGTCCGCTACTGAAAAGGCAATCAAAGAACATTTTTTTCGTGAAATCCAGTATTTACTTCTCCCTCCTCTGTCTGTTTTAGTGAGAATTTTGGTGGGGAGGGGGAAAAAAATTAATAATGAAATCTACAAACCGAGAAATGGTCCTAATTAGCAACATTTATTTTAGATCTTAATTTTCTTTATTTTTTGTAGTCACCTAACATTTTTATACATAATAATTGTATTTGCAGGATTGAGTATCTCTCGAGCAGGTGTCATAAATATTACTTCAAGTCTTGCATCAATAAAAAATAATGAATCAGCCGGCTATTATGGCTATCGAGAAAGCAAGGTATGTTTTGAATCGGTTAGATATTTCTTTTCTGGGAAAGTAGGGCCTCCGCCATTCTCCTAAAGGGCACCAACAGATTTTTTAAATTTTAAAAAATGGGTTTGTTGCATGCTAGAGATACAGTAAAGTGAGTATCCTTGTTCGAGGTAAATTACATGAAAAACTCGACAGGTACATCATTAGTGTCTAAAATTCAATCCAAGTTGGGTAGTTTGAGTAGTTCCTAGCATGCTTTTTCAAATTTCCTGTGTATGCAGGCAGATTTCCCCAGTTGCCGTAAAAAGAGATGTAAAGAAATCTAACGTCAATAAAAATTGCAACCTTTTGCTTGTGTATTATTCAAGTTGTTTTCAAGATTTTATTTCCTTTTCTCTTCTTTCACAAAAACCCAGACACAAAAAATTGTATATTTGTGATCTGGTACAAATAATTTTTGTATCCGCTGCTATTAAGCATTGCTTGACCTACCTTGGTTTTTAATTCATACCTCACTAAAAAATTGTGCAAAACGTCTGAAACTCTGAATGAAAATTCTTAAATAAAAAAAAATTTTATTGGTAGAAGTGGCGGTTGTCGACACCTGGCAGTGTTACTGCGATGCTCTTAAAAACTCTTTAAAATCAGCTGTAGTGTGAGCCGCTATTTAAAGCTAGTTTTCTCTTTGATCATCTCCTACCGAAAAAGGACCTATTTTTGAATTCTTTAAAGTAAAATTTTAGGTAATCGTGGAATGGTAATCCACTCAGTTCTTAAAGTCTCACTTATTTGCAGACCAGTGCAAATGTGCATCAATTTTGTGGAGTGTCGTTTAATAAATAATGAAGTTTTTTACCTCAAAGAATAAAATATACATTTGTGAGGTTTTAACTTGCTGAAATGCTCCGATCAACTTAAGGTGGTCATCTTTAAAACCATGACAAGATGTATATCCTTCATTATTCTTCCTTAATCTCTATCTTGGCTGAAGTGCTTTGATTTTACTATGTATTGATTTTTTTCAGGCTGCTCTGAACATGAGCACGCAGAGCTTAAGTATTGAGCTGAAGCCACAAGGAATTCTGGTTCAATCCATCCATCCAGGCTGGGTAAGAACAGACATGGGTGGACCTAAAGGAGAAGTAGATGTTGTTGAAAGTGTTACTGGAATGCTTGAAGTTATGTTAAACCTTAAAGAAAATCATAAAACTGGGTATTATGATTGGAAAGGTAGAGTTCTTCCATTTTAAAGCTTCCATCATGCTCTCATTGAAACTTCCCTATTCATGATAAGCCTTGAAAAACTAGCTCTTACTCGTGGAAGGATAGAGCACTTTTATTTTAAAACTTTTATCTTTTCTATCTTGAAACTGCCATAGTTGTCTTTAGACTGATCCCTCAAGCAACTTTCTTAAAATTTGTTTTTTTTTTTGTTTTTTTTCCGAAATTTTTTTTTTCACTTTATTTAAGATTTTATTGATTTTTTCAAAGAAAAAAAATTGTTGATCATCATAGACTATATCTCTGTAAATAAAAACTTATACATATATTTTTTGTCTTGACTTTATTCATCGACTCATTTTGTCTCCTCTCATTCAGTTGCGGCACTGTCAACTAATTTGCTTAGTGTTAATTACAACTCGACGTATTTAATCTACTACTATCTCAGAAAGTAATCTATCTCTTTGTGTAGGTGTGATAACTTACATCAATAACCAAAAGAAAAAACCAGAGCACTCATGTTTTTGCAAATGAATAACTCAAATGACAATAAATTTATGTAGGTTATTTGGCAACATTTAAATTTCCCCTTTACAGTCGTAATGGACTTCATGATGTCGCAACAAGGAGCCACCCGGGCTCATCAAAAGTTTTCCAAGCTTTAAATCCTCTAACTGCAGTTAGGTCATTGAAACTTAAGTATATGACTGGTGTGAGGACATGGAAATTGTTCTTGGAAAATTAATCTGTAAGTTCCAAGTAACCAGCAAAAAGAAATTGCCCCAATTTTTGTGTTATAAAACATAATAGGTAGGACAAATCAATAAAAAGTAACTGATCAACTATAATAATAATAGTGTAAGAATTACGCGTTATAATGTAACATAAATGAACATTCGTTTTAATAAAGTAATAGAAATCACCTGTAAACTTACCTACACGATTTAGGTTCTGACTGTCCCTCCCTCCTCTTCACTTTTCTATACGTATCTAGACACCATAAAAAGTGTTCAATAAGTCCAGAAGATCAAGATTGCCTCAAAGAATGAAAAAAGCATTGTGCTAGTTAGCACAGCCAACTAGGTTTTTATCCCTTTTTTCAAGCACATTTGGTTAAAGCTGAAAGTGTTAATTCACTTGAATCGTGAAACATACTAAATTTTAATGAGTATCAATTATATTTGAGAGGCACGTGTACATATTCACATTCCATAAGAAGGAGACTGCAGTGAAATTGTAATACAGCGTTTACCTAGGTGTTTTTTTGTAGAGCACAGTATTAAATTTGAAATTTAACAATACTCTCCAGTATTATCACTTATTAGTCTATAACTTGAGACTGAATTTGAATCAAATACCCCTAAATAAGAAGGTCATGCTTTTGTAGCGGGAGGTAGTCGTCTTGTGAACAACTTGTTTGAAAGTTTGAAATGGTGTTCCATCCAACTACTTAAGTGCACCATTTATTTATTTAAAGGAACTCATATCCTTTTAATCAAGATCCTTTAGTTTTGAAGTTCATTCCCGTTGAAAATTGAAATTTGACTGGTAATTACACTTAATTATTATGGTGTAATCCTATTATCATTTTTTTTTTTTTTTTTTTTAATTAATTTTGCTCTGCTCTCAATCAAATATTTTTTCCTCTAAGTCTCCATGCGAGGTTTTCTGTTTTAGATAAAGATTTGAGTTCCTTTATTACTCACTTAAATTATTCTGCACTACTGCAGTAGCGGCACAGGAAAACCGAAAAACAACGCGGGGACGCTACTTAAAAGCTTCCATCACCTTGCTAAGGCGCAGGGATACAACTTTCTGAACTCTCCGGAACGCGTGAGGTATGACGCCTCATTTGAAGGCGTTTTCGAATCTTCTGTATTTACATGATGAGATTTTCCGAATTGTTTTGCATTATGTTTTAGATTTGAGTTCCTTTTATTGTTTGGTTAAATTACTCCTGCTCCTGAATTTTTAATTATTCTGCAAAAACTATCCACTTGCGAAATACAACCCTGGCTTTAGCGCCCTCAAACTACGTTAGTTTTTTTTTTCTAGCACACAGAGACGGACTGGTAGTCAAAAAGTTAGGAGGTGACCTAAATCTAAGGGCCCCTCCTGTCGTTCGAGGGCCGACCCCGGTAAATTTTGAAAATTTCACACTTTTTAAACACGTAGGCATAATTGGAGTTGGATCCTGCAGTACTTGAATTTCAAAATAACCCATTCTCAGGATCATCGGGGGTCCCTTCATCACAAATGCCTTCGGGACCTCCGCAGCAAATTGTTAGGGGGCGATCGCCTCCCCGCCCCCATGGCCAGTCCGCCCCAGTTAGGTACAGCCAATACCTTAAAATATGACAGGGGTTGAGGTATATTTACATGCATATCTTAACAGACTAGATTCCTTCTTTCTTCGTGCATACATAATCTGAAACAATTGCGTTGGAATCCTCATTTCTATTCTCTCAAAGAGCCGTTTCCACAACGTGTGCCTAACGATTGAACACGGGAGAATCTCATGAGCGCCGCTGCGCGCGGCGCACTGTGGTCCAAAACTTAAGAATAGGCAGAAGTAAGTCAGACAATGGTGTCCGACTTACTTCTGCCTGAGAGATCACGAAAGTTTCGTAAATGATGTTTTTTGAGTCGCTAATTTCGAATTTGATGTCAAATTGCCCACATTTTAATACCCTTGCAGCGCGGCGCGGCATGCTGCCAGCTCTAAACGCGCACAGACTCCTACAAACCTAAAGGGATACTTCAAGCATTGCGCAATGCGTGAAGTAGCCTCTAAGGTTTGTAGGCGCCAGTAAGCGCTCACTGGCGCCTACAAACCTAAGGGGCTACTCCACGCATTGCGCAATGCTTGAAGTATCCCTTTAGGTTTGTAGGCGTCTGTGCGCGTTTAGAGCTGGCAGCATGCCGCGCCACGCTGCAAGGGTATTAAAATGTAGGCAGCACGCCGCGCCGCCGCGGCTCTCCCGGCGGGCGGGTGGTGAACGATTTCTTGCGAGGAGAGCTTTATTTTGTTTTTTAACTTCTTTTTTTTTTAATTTTTGACTTTTAAAATTGCACACTGTTCGTGTGTAGTAATTAGTGAACTCTCAACGCTAGATAAAGTGTAATAATGAAAGGCGGGTCGTGCGCCATGCGGCCCAGGGCGGCTCATGAAATGCTCTCCTGTCCTCTGTTGGCGGTTTAAAGACACAGCTTTAATTTAAAAAGCGCGCCTTAGAGTGACGCAATGACTGCAGATGCAAGTTTTCAACATGATAATTTTAGTTACACTCACACCATTTTCTACGGGGAAGTAAAGTAGCACGATTACTCAACTTCATGATGAAAATTAGTTTTATTTAAAAATGTGCTTTTTTTACGAATTAAATGGCTGTGAGGGACGTTGTGAGGCCTTTGAGGTCAACCTGCACCTCCATTGTATTGTATTTTCATTGAAAACGCCAATTGCTAGGAAAGTCATGGTTTTAGATTTCTACAACCTTGCTGCAAATGTAAACAAAAACAAACCTGACATTATTCATTATCTTTATCTATCATTATCAGTTATCTAATCACTTCACTAGTTCACTTAGTAATTCACTTTTACGGTTTACGCAACCAATGCCCAGCCCTCTGTGCATGTTTCCGCGTTTACTGGAACAACAAGTGCCGATTTTGATTACTATTGATTTCATAATTAATATTGTTGTTCGTGAAATCGAACGTGTAATCACTTTTTAACCGCCGATAGCTTTAACTTCAGTCAAAGTTTCATCACATGTTCACATCTCACAAGTGATCTGATCTCACAACTCAATAGTTACTTGCACACCTTGATTACCACTTATTTGAGGGTAAGTATGTACTTAAATGCTTTTTAGTATTTGTTCTCAGAATAGGTAGGTAATACTTACCAACGTACTAAATCTAAAAAATTTTGTAAGGACCAGGGATTATAGCTGAGGTTTGAGGCGGCATCGTAAACGGAGCAGCATCGCCAAGCAAGGCAGGTGTCCGAAGCCGGCGACGGCAGGTTGCGCGCATTAGGTGCAGCGCTGCATGCCTGCAGAGCCGCTACCTGGGCATACAGCATTAATGCTACTGCTCCGAGCCGATGCTATACGGCATAACCTCGTGAGGCACTTCGAATCCCTGGTAGGTACCTCTTTGGGCTTTTTGAAACTTGCTTCGTCTTCCCTCGCAAAACGACTCGACAACCAGTTGTGTGATGCCATAAAATGCTACTTTTCGTACCTGGCCTCTGTCAGATACCTCTGCTGTTGTAGACACATACTCACTATCGATTTGTTGATTTGACCCATCGGAAACTCCAGAGGTAGAGAGGATTATTAACCACCATTGGTAGAGAGGTGCAGAGAATATTAGCCCAAGGGTGCAGGATAGATACCTAATCTAACCTGTTCTCTGCACATATCCACTCTGAATTCTTCTGTTTTATTTCATTTTTATGGGCACGTATTCTAAGTAAATCCTTGTCATTATTCATTTTGCAGGTCAGAAGTCCGTGCTCTATTTTGCGGTACAATGGCAGACATCCCTTCTGTTTTTATAACTGGTGCAAGCAGAGGACTTGGTCTGGAATTTGTGAAGCAGTTTTTATCAAGCCCACTTGTTAAAACCCAAGTTGTCATTGCTGCATGTCGCTCTCCTGACAAAGCCAATGTAAACCTTTACTCTATTCATCCTTATTCATCAATGCTTTTTTTTCACCAATAGGGCTCTGTAATTGGAGCCATCTCTTGTCTACTCGGATCTAGTGTGTAGTTCTGTTAGTCTCCTATTAAAGTCAAATTATCAAGAGACAATATTTTTTTAACTGAGGGGCTTGGAGGACAAGGTGCATAAGTAAGTGTGGTTTTTGAAAAATTGAGGTATTAATGATTTCAAGTAAAACTAGTCTTGATACATAGTTCTGTAAAAACTCCTCCCCGAAATTCCAATATGTTGCATCAAAAAGCCAGTTTGAACTTTCCTCCATCATAAGGATCCATGTACTTTTGGAACTTCAAACACAAACTTATTTGCCAATACTAGAAATAGCAAAAACTGCACCTACATACACCTTTTCCTCCAAGCCCCTCCATTTTATTCTGTAAAAATTCAACCAATTCGTGAAAGTTCCCAAGTAGCATTTTGCAACGAAAAAATTGCAATTTAAATGCAATAAAATTTCCAGATGATTTCAACTTTCTTGCAAGAAAATTGCAATTATTTTACAACATCTGACCCCCTCATTGTAAAAAAGTTGCAATTTTTTTTTTTGCAAAGAAATTTCAATATTGACGACCTTTAAATTTCAACCCCTAAATTTTCCGGGGAAATTATAATAATTCGAACCCATGCTTACCTAATGTCCTACGACGTTTAGCAGCATAAAATACCGGACGCCCTAGAGTGGGCTTGAACCCGACCTGCGAATTTCTAAGCGGAGCACTTTTCCACTGAGCTACAGGGAGCTGATGATGAGTTGGGTTGAAATCACGCCTCTTAAGGCTGTTATCGCATGCATTGCGTCAGTGCGTGGCTCAACATTCATCATAGATTTGAATAACGCCGTTTTTCTCAGGCTTCTTTCTTTTGCCTATTATTTATTTTTTTTCGTGTTATTTATTTTTTTCATATTTTTTTTGTCTGATTTTTTTTTTCGATATCACGTAATAGGTACTCACACTAAATTTACACTGGTGTAAATTACACCACATACTAACTTGAGAACTTAAAAATATTTTCAAAAAATATTTTTAAAATATTTTCAAAACTTTCTTAAGGAATATTTTTAACATGCATGTTTACAGGCAATATTTTTGAATTATTTTAAAAATATTTTTTGTAATCATTTTCAAAATATTTTTTGTAATCATTTTCAAAATATTCCTTTAAAATGTTTTAAAAATATTTTGAAAATATTTTAATTACAATATTGCCATGAAAATATTTTGATAAAGGTGACAATATTTTCAAAATATGTTGGGCTATAAGGGTTAGGTGAGACATTTAAGTCGAAAAAACTTTAAAACAACTAGAGAATTGGATGCCAGGCACATGGCGTGAATTTGTTACAACATGATTGCACCGAAATTGCAGTCTTTATAGTACCTTGAAAAAGAAGGTTAGGCAACAAGCATAATCTACATTTCTTGCAAACTTATTGCAATAAAATTGCAACTTTTTAAGCGCCTTCAAATGAACGTATAGGCAACAAGCAAAAATTGCAATCAACTCACAATCCATTGCAATGAAATTGCAATCCATGCTACTTGGGTTATCCTCTTCTTTCTGAAATCTTATGGCAAGTAGCACATGCCTTGCTTACCTAGACTGCATAAGACTAATTACCTAATTTTATTAGGTATTCGTCTTTTCACCAACAAAAACACAGTCTGTTATGAGTCATCGGCAAGGTTTACTCAGGTGAAAGTTCTTTTTGAGCCTCTCCTGATCCTTTTGAACAGTGCTTCAATCTGCATTAATACTATATTTATGCCATGTTGTTTATTATATATTTTGAATTTTCACACTTCATGATCATGAATTTCCCAAAAATTCAATCCCAACTGAATCGTTTCCTTATTTTTCAGGCTCTACAGGACTTGAAAAAAAATGACTCAAGGTTGCATATTGTACAATTAGGTAAGTTAAAGAGAACTAATAATGGATTAAGTCCTCCAGTTTGTCAATCCTCTATAGTTACTCGATAGCTTCATTTCAATGTTGCCAAATTTTCTCTCAAAGTTATCCCATTATCTGGAAACTAATAGACACATTTTACTAAGAATTTTGCTCATTTTTCCAGGGATTACTATAAAAAATCAGAAAAAAATTGGGTGGCTATTACTCTGTAATTTCTGTTTATGTAAGAAAAAAAGACTGTAAGTAGATTTTGCAACTTTTGGATAATCGCCAAGTTAATTTTTGAGATGAGTCTTGGTAATATCAGCTCAGCCACATTTGAGTCAGAGGGCAAGTTTCTTAGTTTTGGCAAAGTTGAGGTCATATTCTATAGGTAGGGTGTACGGCCCTGCTGCATTCTAAGAAAGAATTAAGTCCATTAATTTAGCAATAGGAGTTTTTACAGTCAAATCAACTGTCCAACTCTGTTTTATCAAGTGAGTGCCTTCACGAGACTGCGCTGCCAGCGCTTGACATAAATTGTTGCCTTGGCTCATGCTAATTCTTACATAATAATATGCCAGAGTTGGTTTTCGTAGAATGTACCTAGTCCATTTATGTACCTCTCATTTGTACTTGATAGCCTTGCAAGTATTCAATTTTTCTCATGGCAACTAAACATACTTACTACATGATAAGTTCTAGTAATTTTCCTCTGTCTGATTGCTGTTCTAGACGTATGTCAGTTTGACTCATATGATCCCGTAGTAAATGAAGTGCGTGCCATTGTCGGTGATAAAGGACTCACGCTTTTGATCAACAATGCTGGGATCCTTCATCGAGTACGAAATTTGGAGGAAGTAACTGCTGACCTAATGCTGTCAGTCCTCAAAACGAACACTGTTGCACCTCTATTGCTGACTAAGGTAAGTAATCCATGTTATTTTTCCTATTTGTTTTCAACTGTGTATGTTTTAATCGTGTTACACCTACATAGTTTTTGAAAGTTGGTTTGTAAGGAAAAACCTTCCCAAAATTTATAACTTCTCTTTTTTTTAAATTTTCATTTTTCTGGTGAACATTCATCATTAACCAATACACAATAAATGATTATTTTTCATGTTTCATTTATTTTTTTATCAGTACACATGTATACTTCAAAAAAGGTTTAGAGTGATTTGATTCTTCCGATTATTTAGGAGAAAATTAGTATAGTGTGGGACGGCAATAAGATGAAAGAAATATTTGTGAGGCTCCTTCTTTAGTTTTCAGAAAGTGACTTTGTGGATGTATTTCTTAAGTTTTAATAAAGTCATTAGTGAAAATTAATTGGATACTACTAATTTTTTCATCCACATAATTTTTGTTCGAAGTATGTGAGAAAGTGAATTGAGCATCCCATGTTGTTCAGAAACCATATTCCCACCCTCCTATCCAATATCTTTGTTATGTCTTTGTTAAGTTGTCTTTGTTACGTCAAAAGTCCTTTTGGAGTATTCATCGTAATGTTTCATTTGTGTGAGTTATGGTAAGAGAGATTAAAACTTATTTTTATGTTTCAGGCTTTCCTTCCATTACTCAAAACATCTGCAAAAGTTAATGCTGCGAAAGTCAACAATGGTTAGTTGATTTCTTTATTGCTTTATTTTGATCCTATCTCACCGAGTTAAACCCATTTGAAATACTTCATTTTCTTGAAATATCTTAACAATTTGTCTACAATTAAAACGATTTTGCACTTTTGATTAAATGAGAGGACTGCTGACAATTCATGACGAGGCATGTATGTAGGAAACACAAAAAACCTGTTATGTATTGAGTTCTCCATTCAATGACAGGACTCACAGACCTACTGTCTCAATTTTTCAAAACTTCTGGAGATTCAAAGTAGATTTTATGTAAATAAATTTTAAGTAGGTAGTGTTTTAAAATTTCAGCTTTAAATTCTCGTTGAGTTTTTAATTTTTATGACTTTTTGTGTTTCAGCTTTGAGTGTAACTCGAGCGGCTGTCATCAGCATTAATTCAGGTCTTGGATCGATAGAAGACAATGGAATGGGTGGCTATTACGGCTACAGAGAAAGCAAGGTTTGTCTTGGTGTATTTGTCTTTAGTTTTTTTTTTACAAGAATGAAAAAAAGGAACTGAACATTTTCCATAGTTATTCAATTTTAAAGCAAATTATGTAGAGGCTCCTACAGGGTTCTGAGTGGTTGAGAAAAAAGTAAACGTGAAGGAACATTTGCTTCACTCATTATTCATTAACAGATCATTCTAATTTCACATTTTACAGCAATGTATGCATACATGAAACATTTTCCAAAAAGAATCCCAAGTAAAATTATCTCTTTCATAGACTGACTTAATGGCTATATCATTCTAGCGATATTCTAACTATCGATCTGCAATTGTTCAAACCAAAACAATAGAGGATAACCTCTTATCCACATTCCAGAGGCAAACATGTAAATTTAATTCTATCAATGAATTACAATTCAGTAATCTACAAATCACAAGTCGATTGATGACTTATTAAGTACGAGAAATTTTGATTGCAAGAAACGTTCAGACACATTTTACCACCATGATGAAAAACAGAGAAAATGTAATGTGTTCATTATCAAATCGCGACAAAGCCATTAAATCAGTCTGTAGGACCGTACATAATTTTCAGGCTCAACCTACACTCAAGACCACAACACTATGTTGTTCCACAAGGTATTTACCAAAATCAAACTTTTACTAAGTCTTTGTATATTCTATTCACAGTGAGTAAATGTTGGCTGCTCACAAGTACTTGTTATACTTTACAGAACATATCACAAAAAAAGTTAAAAAGATAAATCCATCTTGTAAGCATTGCAAGCTGGTGTTCAACATCTGGTTGGCATTTTGACTTGTGTTTTTAAAATCTCAAGACTTTTCTATCAAGATTGCACCTTACACATTCCTTCCAAATCTGCATGAGGTACCATTTAACAAAACCTTGTGAATAAACTCGAAATAACATTGAAAGAACTGACTAAAAGAATATCATAAATTAAAAATAGAAATAATTTTCAATATTTTCTAGGGGGTACTCTCAGAGTCATTTTTCGAAATTCTATGATCGAATTTTGCTTAACATAATTTATTATTTTCAAGATAATAAGTCTTGAAAGTTGGAGAGTTTCACGGAGGAATCAGGAGATCAGTTTAAATTAAGCTTCCCTAAAATTGGAGGGTTAATGAATAATAACATATAGTAGGCATAGTTAAAACAGCTTTACAACTTTTTCAGGTTGCCTTAAACATGAGCGCACAGTCGTTAAGTATCGAGCTTGGCCCAGATGGAATCCTAGTGGAATCTATCTACCCTGGATGGGTCCAGACAGATATGGGTGGATCAAACGCAGCTATTGACGCCACCACCAGTGTCAATGGGATGATCAAGATCATGCTTGACATGAAGGAAAAGAATAAAACTGGATTCATTGGATGGCAGGGAAAGGTGCTCCCATTTTAGTCAATTTATTCTACTCCTATGAATATGAAATCACTTCAGTTCATGCATTTGCACATCAATCGAGATATACTCTAAGAAATACTTTTGGCTGTATGTATATGTCTAAGTTATTGTTTTTACTCAGAAAATTTTCTATTTGTAGATAATATTGATCAACAATTAAACTGAATTTTTTCAATAATTTGGAATTTTTTACTAATTTTGCTCAGCAAGCAAACACCTTCCACTACTTTTTATCATATTCCATAATTTACTGCAATCGCCAAAACTACTATGCTTGTGCAGATGAGAAAAAGTCCATTTTTCAGTTCTTTATTATACAGTGAAATCTCACTAGGTCGAATTATCTGTAGATCAAGAGCAATTTTGATGTAAGTGGTGCTTTGTTTGAGCTGATTTTCTGCTTGACACCAAAAGAAAGTATAATTTCAAGTTAAGCAGCAACTTGACGCCAATTAGGTGTCATCAAGTGTCGAAACTTTGAAATCAGAGCTAAAGTTTAACAAGGTCCATGACAAAAAGCAGGCAACTAGCAGTCTTGAAGAGTTTATCTTTATCAATTATTTTTCTTTTCTTTTTCTTTTTCCAATTTTTCTTTTCTATCTTTTTGTTATTTCCTTTCATTTTTTCATTAATTTCAATTTTTCAATAAAATTAAAATTCTCTAATTTCAACAACACTTCTGAATTTAAAATCTCCAACTCAAGTAATTTTTGAAAACAACAAGCCCCACTTCAGCAAAATGATGGACTGTAATTAAGTCTCAGCAACAAGTTGACGTAAGTCACCGTGCAATTATAGTCTCCATTGAATGAAAGAGGTGAGTAACATTTTTCAAATTTCGAAAAACTTGAAATTTTCTGTCAGTTTGACACGAAGGTATTGAATGATTCCTACAATTTCTGCTTCCTGGAATATTTTCATTCAACTTAAATGGAACCCCACTCTATAAAAAAACCTTTGAATTTAAGTGGAGGGATAGTTTTGTTTTTACACAAAACATTTTAAAAGCGTTCAGGAACTGAGGAAAATTTAGTGTTAAGCAGGATTTCATCTTTGGCGTATTTTGACTTAGCAAGATTTCACTGTCTTTTTTTGCTGCACTACCTCTCAGCAATAAGTAAGCATGTAACAGCAACTGACTGAGCACAGAATATACATCACGCTAACGCCAACAGAGGGTTCACTCCAGACATTTCTTTTTCAAAGAAGAAGAACGCAGCTAGAAACCATTGTTCAAAGTTCATACGTTGTTTTTTCGTCCCGAAGCCTTTGATAGCTATCAACGTTGTTTCATTTGTATTTAAGGAGACATTCCAGCTTTCTTGCAATCTTGCAATGTGTATTGTTCTCATTTGTGACAGTGCAGAGACACTGTGAAATACTTGGTGCGCAACATTGAAGTAAATTGCAGTGAACCTTCAGCTACGGTAGCCTGTACATTCTGTGGATTAGTCCTTCAAAATTATCTTTGGATTCATACTAGTTCTCTTGTTTGAGATATTAGGTACTTGAAATGTCTTAAAATCAAAAAATCAATCAATAAGCTTAACAAGAAAAACCAAGGCTTTATTGAGCTTGAGGGACAAAGTTTGCAGATATGAGATTTGAACAATACATTCTGTTTGACTTCAATAATTCTTTTTTCAGTTCCGCTCTGAAAATTGATTCAAGCCAGAAAAATTAACAGAGCTCTTTTTAACCCGACAAAGTTTGGATCAAAAAAATTTGATTCTGGAATTTGATTTTAAATGGCCCGAACTGTATTCAAGTTCCTGAAGATGACCAAAAAATGTTCAGGAGCTTCTATCAAATACTTGACTCACAAGTTTAATTTGGGGTCATCGTCCTTGAAGCCAGTAGGATGTCCTCAAACTGGGTTAGAAACTCTTTTAGCCAGAGTATACTCAGCCTCCATCTGAATCTTCATCTTCATCATCCTCATCTTCCAGATCAGGCAAAGGAAATCTCAGGATGGCGGCGATACCAGTCAGCTGATCTAGCTCTAAAGATAAAAATAATACAGGAAAAATTAAAATTAATTTTCAGCGACCAATGAATTATTGCAGTTTCAAAAACTTTAGTTGACGATTAACTACAACATACATCTAACCTCACTGTATCTCAGGACAAACATCTGCACAAGTTCAAACTAATAGGGTAAAAATAAACTAAGAAAGAACTCACTTGCAACATCAAAATCTGCAAAAGATCTAAATCTGCTTTGGGCAGAGGCCATCATTAATGCAACATCAGGACAGAAATCAATTCACTTTGTGTCATGATTGAAAAAGTAAATTCTATGATTGCTAAAACTGTGCTTTGATAATTTGTAGAATATCTTAGCTTACGAGCACCAAAAAGTATAAGCTTTGATTAAAAATTCTTTTAAGAATTTCAATTTTTCTACTAGAAAAACCAAGGGGACATAAAAATGACAGATTAAGCAGTTTTCCACACAAAAAGAATATTGTCTAAAGAATAAACTGTCTCATTAAAAGATTTACTTACGTTCTCCAGAAATGTGTAAACTTGAGAAAATCTTCACATCTCCACCACTTTCACGTACACTGTCGACAAGACTAACGTACTGTTTCCGTTTGGCAACATCTTGAACTCTGAAAAGAGAGAGAGACAAGATAAAGTAATACACACGAACCACTATCTCTTAAACCCAACATTATTATCTTAAAGTCAAAGAAACTCACATCAACAAAAAGTTGATCTTTAAAATGAGAGATAAAGGGAGAAGATAAATATTAGACTGAAGTCAGACATTTTGTTGGGGAATAAGTACATATTTTGGTTGCTTTCTCAGTAAACACTCAAAAGGAAAAGCTAAATATTAACATTATTCGTGTGCAAGTGCTGCATATTGAATGGATGTGAATTAATATTAATAGAGGCGATGTATAATAGTGATATAAAAGCACTGATGAAAGAAAATATGAAATGTATGGTAAATTTCTGAGGTTTCTGCGAGACCCATTAGAGCCACCCTCTTGTCATAGATTTAGGTTCAACACATTATCATAGGCCCAGTGCAGGATACCAAGACTTTTAGGCATACAAGATCGAGTAGGCTAGAAAATAAAATGGAGCCAATTCAGCTTTGCTAATTGCAACACTAGCTATCACTGTAATATTCGTGGTAGAATCTTAAATCCCTTTCGAAAGTGCATTTGCAATGTAATTTAATTACCTTCTGCTCCACTCAAAACCTCTATTGGCTCTACAATATTCGGCGTCAAGTTATTATTGCCTATGATTTTGAAAGATATCAACACTGGACTAACCCGTCGCTACAAAACCATAGTACTTACCTAGAAAGGTTGCGGGTGGTGTGGGTTGTAGACTGGCTGGGGATATTGCTACATAGTTGAAACGTGGGTACATTGGCTCATTCAAACGGCACATCCATGACAAAGCCAATCAACTCTTTAACAGTAGCCCAAGCCGCTTACTTGACTCCTCCCCCACCGGCAACTATTCAAGGTGTGGACTATGAGTATGTACATGCTAAAACACTCAAGATTCTCCCAAGCATACACCATAAATTATCATGACTCTCAGAAGTTTTTTTGAAAAAAAACAAAAAAGCGGACTAAGTAGGGTAGAGAGAGAGGACAAACCTGAAAAGTTTATCTGAGATGAGAAGCGTTTCAATGGCCTGAGCTTCGTTTGCCTTCAAAACATGATTGTACCCGTAAAATGCTTTTGATGGTTCTGTTTGAAGCATTTGGTAAAACGTTTCCAATGCCTTGACTTCTGCCATTGCTTTGGTGTTAGAAACACTGTTGATCACTGCTGGATCCATCAGAACCTCTAAAATAAGACAAAAGACGCCAAGCATAAAACTTACTGATAATTTTGTTTCTGGCTTTGAAATTAGCTTGTAACAAAATTTTTGATCTGATTAGTTATTCTAAGATTACTCCCCAACCAGGAACAAAATAGTGGAAAACTGAATTTTTCAAATAAAATAACAGTAGTTCCAACACTTCCCTATCTAACCAATTGGGACAATTGGTCAGTTGAATTGGTCACAGAATCAAGATTTGATGTTTGATACTTGTAGATCAGCTGAAAATACCGAGAAATCGCCCTTAGAAAAGTAGAGTTTTTTACATCATCCACCGCGGTAGTGACACCATTTGTTTCTTCCATCTTGCTTTCATCAGTTGGTGTGACAAACATTTGCACTGGTCTTTCAATGTGAAACTCGGATGAGAGCAAGGTGGAAGAAACCAAGGGGTCACTGCCGCGGTGGATGTCGTCAAAAACCTGACTTTTCTAATGGCGATATCTTTGTTAATATAGAATGTAGAGAGTTGCTGTTAGGACAGATCTTATTATTTTTACTGATCTACAAGAATCAAGCATCAAAACACGATTCTGTGACTAGTGCAACTAACCCAATAGAGGGCCTGCCCATAACCTTTCCTGTTAAATTTATTCAATTGAAAGATATGATAATTGGTGACCTCTGACGGATTTTTTAAGTTATGATTCTATACTTGGCCTGCAGTCCTGCTTTTCCGTATAAAAATTGTGAAGTAAAATCAGTACAGCAGATAGAAAATTTAAAAGAAGAACTAGGGGAAACTATTTTCCAGGCACAACAATATGAGCTTAAAGTCTAAAATTACTTAAGAAAACATAAAGGAAGAGAAACCTCCTACCTATGAATAAAAAAAATACTGAACGAATAAAAAATTTTACCTTTCAATGAGTGCTTGAATCCACTCGAAGAATGGACCAAAAGGAATTTACTTTTGTTTTCTATAAGAACTTTGTTGTCTAATTTTACAGCTTCCTGAAACATGTAGTTGTAAAACTGGTCGCGAACAAAACCAGGGCTAGCAATGATGACGCATTTAACAACATCAAAGTTTACATGTCTCAAGATACCTTGCATGACACTCTCAAAAAATCTTGCCAGACCCTGCAACAAAAAATCAAGTAAAGGTCATGGTACATATTAAGAAGCAGTTACAAAAAACTGCTATTGCAAGTGAATTAAGAGCTGTAGCAGCAGTAAAATGTATTGTTTTGACTTTTTTTATCACCGTTGCAGCATCTTCCCTGCACATGCAGGAATTAGGTATTAGATATAAGGCCCAAAGCATCAGAGAGATAACTAGGATATGATGCTATAAACAGTATATCAATAGTTAAACTTAAGAATCTTGCATTTTGATTGCACCATTCTGAAATTCCTGCTCCTATTTTATTTTATTTTACAAGGATATTTCTTGTCTGAAATCAGAGAGCACTTAAGAGTTGAGCGGAGAAATTATGGACATTTTCGGGAGAGAGATTTTTAGGAAGACCCTCTTGAGGCAGAAAAATACAACTGCAAGTAGGTGAGCAACAGTCACTGATTTGCTTACCTTCTCATGTTGTTTGACATTTCCTTTACGTTTCCTTGGGATATTCATGTCTATTTTCATTCGCACAATGGTCATGTTGTTGGTTATGAGACAAATCTGTGCAAAGCCTTCTTGCATAACAACAGCAGCCATATCTGCATTCTAAAGAAGTTAAAAGGAGGTTAAAACAAAAACACCATGATACAAATACTGATATACTAATGGGCAGATTTTGAAAATGTTTTAAATTTGCTTAATTTCTTCATGAAAGAAATTCATTTATTATTTTTTTTCATGCGTGAAAAATTCAAATATTTATTCATTATAGGCATTGTTTAAAATAAATATTTAATCCCCCGGACTTTTACTTCCTCTAAATTGTAAACAAGTAGCAAAAGCTACCTGCTGAGGGGGCGCCGCCCCCCCAGACCCCCCCTTTCAAATTATATATGTGAGACTTCGAGTATCATAGAAGTCGTGCGGCGACATGCCGAATGAAATGCCACAATTAAAATTATTGGATCAGATGATGAGCTGATAAAAGCCTTACCTAGTAATTTGGGAACATTTCTGACACAGTTTGGTTGCTTTAACTATCACTTTGATTTGCGAAATACAAATCGTTTTCACTTCGTATGTAGTTAAATTTGATTTTGACTGACTTAGTTTCTGATGGATTCAAACTCATAATATACATTTAGGTTCCAGGGAAAGAAAAATGCAGATGAGCTACACTTCACATGAATATAGATTGATTAAAAATAAATAATCCGAAGAAGTGATGGAATAAATGATAATTGTTTACTAAAGTAAATACTATACCTAGGATTCATAGGAATTTTAA
>NW_017549038.1:8583577-8610046 GCF_001854935.1 Bemisia tabaci
CCCCCCCAGAAAAGTTTCCTAGCAGCTACGCCCCTGGTGAGAAATATTTTCATTTTGAAGACGAATGGAGGAAGCTACTTCATAATTTAGTTTTAAAAAAACCTGGATTGTGAATTAGAGCGGAACTCAAGTTCTTCATTGAATCGCGTCGTGCAAAAATTGCTAATGTCCATTTCTCCAGTCTTGAGTTTTTTTGGGTCAATACTTTTCAGAGTTAAAAGCAACCATAAAATTGGTGCTAATACTTGGATTAGGGTTACAGCCTCATAAGTATTGGCACCACGTTCATGATTGTATCAACTTTCGGAAAGTAAGTATCATCAACAAAAAAAACTATGAGCTGAGAAAATGGACATTAGCAGTTTTTGCACGATGCGATTCAATTAATTTTAGAATGTAAAGTTCGTCCATCATGGAGATAAAATTTATATTGAGGTTAGCTTTTGTGTAGGTATGGAGGTTTCGATATGTACATAAAGATTTTAATCGGATTTTAATCGACCAACCTCTCTATGAAATCATTTGAAATGCTGCACGTCCAACGGCAGATCATAGTACTGAATTTGTGAAATGCTCCCTGGTAAAAATTGGCAATAGAATCTTTGTTCCAAAATACCATAGACCTACAGCTGGCTATAAGATTTCCAATAGCTTCTGTAGCCGGCTGTACAATTTCTTTTAGCCTTTTACAGCCGATGGCGATTAAGCAACAGCCAGACGATTAATTTTATGCTAAACGTTATGAAATACGGATACTAGGACTTAGTTAGTTTTTGGACTACCGCTCTCTTTTTGTGCCGTAGTATCTTGATTTATTTTGCGAGGAAAACTCCGTACTTTTGAAGGACGCCTGTCATTCTTAATATGTTGGAGCGCCTTCAAGATCTTATGATACTGTGCAATACATCTGGTGTGAAATAGTTGCTTCAGACGCCGTGGCACGCTGCGGCGCGGCGCAGCGGGCGGGCAGAGAGCGCGAAACGCGCATTGGCGCCTTCAAACCTAACAGGGATACTTCACGCATTGCGCAATGCGTGAAGTATCCCTGTTAGGTTTGTAGGCGCCAGTGCGTCGCCGCTCCGCTTTGTGTTAGGCTCTAATATTTAGTCTCGCGGAGTCAGCGTTTTTCAACGCATGATTTTGAAATGTTTGCACACTCTGTATGGATTATTCTCATTTTAATTGATGAATAAAAAAATGTTTTAAAGGAAAATATAATGTGTGTTTTGTAAATATTAAGGTAGTTCCATATCAAACTTAATGATTTCCAAAGCACACGAATTTCTACACAATTTCTTATAGTCTTTTATAGCCAATGGCGATAAAGTGTAAAGTCCGGCGATAGGAACTAAAGCCCGACTGTATACTTTTTTATAGCTTCGTATAGCCCGGCTATATGATTTGCTCCGCTTTCTACAGCCAGCTATATGATTTTCAATAGCATTTTCTTTAGGCGGCTTTAAGAACTCCTATGGTATTTTGAAACGCAGCTCCTATCGCCAATTTTTACCGGGGCTCTGCTGGTGAGAAAATTTTGAAGTAAAGTTAATTGAGGGTGGTAGTTGGAAATTAAAAACAAACGTAAAGTTGGAAAAAAATTTAATATTTAATTACAATTGCTGCCTCAATGAGAAACTGCAACGAGTATTTAACATACTTTTTATATCCTTGATTTTCAATGCATTTTCCTTTTATTTAGCCGTAGTAGATGACACATGAAACTTGAATTAATTTCGTTCAATGAGGTGATTTTTTTTTTCTTGATAAAACAAAATCAGCTCAACCTCATATTCAATTTCTTTTGATGCGCTATCTTTTTAAGAATAGTCTCAAAATTTAATGACTGGAACTAAATTTCTGCTGAAATATTTAGAAATTACACCTTAGAGTGTCTGGACTGTGGACTTAGACTGCTGTGGAGCAGAAATTGGAGGTTTGAATTGCCTGAAGCTTAAACTATACCCTTTTTTTTAAATAGGTATAATTTTTAACTATGAATTTCATGCACATTTAAGTAGCAATGAGGTTTATTCGTGACAGGCTTTGGTAATTTTCAAGATTCGGAAGGAAGAGCAATTAAACATTCCATTTGTTCCTCCAGTTCGGATGGAATGAAACCGAATCTACACAGAAAAAAGTTTTATCGCTATGTATTTAGTTTGTTTTACCTGATCTCAATTTTTCAGGCTTATAAAATCTGTTTTTTTTTCTTATCGTCGGTTTCCATAGTTGCAGGAGTCCTCCCATGACGAGGCCGCAACATTACACTTTCACGCTAATAGTAATCAAATTATTCTCAATTTTCAAGAATACCATAAAGACCTAGTTAATTTACGTATATGGCTTTCTCATTACCTACGAATTGCACGAGTATTTATTTCTGTATTCTATGCATGTTTACTTATCTTTCAACTAAAGTGGTCAGCCTTGCGTGAACCTCAAGTCTTCTTTTCCCTACAAAGTTGATATTCTGACCATGAAGCTCTTCTAGACGGTGAAATTACCGAAAAAGAATGAATAAAAACCTTTTTGCGATATTAATTCATAATGCTGATTTTTCAACCTACTCGCGTAAGTATGTTTGCGTATAGACGAAGCTCAAAACTAACAGTTCCTTACTTGCCTTTTGATTGAATACATAATGCTCTGTAAAAATGGCTCGTAAAATAGATTCATTCCAATGAACCCATTTGTAAACGTGATATTTTCAAATGAGCTCGAGGACCTCTGAGGACATTTGCAGCGGCGTGGCGTTAATTGCGATGTATCGATTGTTAAACCATTTAAACCTATGGTAAAGAATCGATTATTAAGGTGTTCGTTGCGAACACCCTGTTTATCGATCCTTTTCCATGAGTTTAAATGGCATAACAATTGATATATCGCAAAGCACGCCACGCCACTGGACATTTGCTGTCCAATCGAGGACTCAGGACACTTACATCGTGATTGAAACGCCAGTTTTAATAACGTAGATATAATTATCAAAAGTGGCGTGGCGTGCTTTGCGATATATCGACCGATCTGCCGTTTAAACCTGTGGAAAAGTATTGATAAATAAGGTGCTAGCAACGAACACCTTAATAATCGATTCTTTCCCACAGCTTCAAATGCGGAAATATCGATAATCGATCATTCACGCCTCGCTACTGATTATCAAATGAGAATCATGTCTCTTCGTAACATACGAAACGTGCCAAAACGTCGCAGAAATTCTCTTACTTTATATTTGAGCAATTTTCACTCGTATTACAGTACTACAAAATAAACCATTTAGATACTCCACAGATATAGTAGAGTCTATGAGCAATAAAATATTATAATCACATGATGACATTAAAAAAACAGTATACTATAAAACTAATGATCGAGAGAGGAGGTGATCCAAAAATATAGGAACTTGAATTAGAGACATCTTTATCTTTGATATAGGTGGAAATTTTATTCTTTTGCCTCACTGCATCGTCCGTATCTGAAACAGAGGAATGATCAATAAATCGTATATCATGTAGAGCGTCATTTTGGCGCTTGTATCTAAAAACTTCATCAACAAAACAAGGAGAGAATGCTGAAAAGGTCGTATTTTATTCACGCTAAATTGTCTTCTTAAAAACAAAACTAATATTAGTTTTCATACCTGAAAATTACCTGAAGATGATAGAGTATTTGGTTAAGATACAAAAAAAATCGATTAAAGTAATACCTGAATCTTTGTTGATGGGGGTTTCCCTAAAAAAAAGTAGAGGCTGGTCCTTCCAAAAAAATGAGGGTTGAAGGAACTTAAATAATTACAGAAAATTCCAGAGATCTCACTTAGGTCTCCTCTTTCATTACTTATTCTGTGCGTGTAATATTCAACACTCTACCCAATTAATGTCAAAATAAGCGCAATTGTCTCCGTCATCTTTCTAGATCTCAACTTTCTCTAGCTTATTGACATCCAACAAAGCCGTGGAGTCACTTGTGTGCTTGGGATATACTGAAAATACCGATGATAAGAAATTGGATTCGGCTTGGTTAAGCAACAAAACTGCAATCCACCAGACATCTGGTCGAATTGGATTGCATTTTGCAAAAGAGGAACCAAGACCATTCCAATGTCCCTAAGATTGTGCAATTTCTTTTACTTTGCAAGTATGAACTGATCATCTATAAAAGTTTTATCTTTTCTCCCAATGAACTTCAAATTCAAGACGAAAGTTACCTTTGTAAATTTAGTTCGCTTCATGATTTCAGTAATTTTATTGCAAAGAATGTACCTTAGTTGCACACTCCTAGCAAAATTAGAATACTCTTGGTTCCTTTTTGCAAAATGCCATCCACCTAACCTCTGGTCGAATTGTGCAAAAGATTTGCACCCAATACAACTTCTCGCACAAATGAACTTGCTTGAGTTTTGAGGTACAATATGGGATGTTGGTTAAAAAGTAAAATTGCAAGCATACTAACCTGCAACGCCTTTTGAGTTAGAGTTGGTCTCCGGAGATCGGGAGAGGGTGTTTACGTCCGAGCTAGGGGCCCGGCCACGAGTTTTCCCACTCGTCGTTGACGGCGTCGGCCGCTTCGGCTCTGTAAAAAAAAATGTAAATTATTATTACCACTAAAGGTAGCACTCTGATTCTTACAGTTAATGATCTATTTGTGTGTGTATGTGTGTCACGAAAAATTACATACCGACGGTGTAAGTCGGCAATCACATAACTCGTTTGCGGTGT
This sequence comes from Bemisia tabaci, assembly GCF_001854935.1. NCBI lineage: Eukaryota > Metazoa > Arthropoda > Insecta > Hemiptera > Aleyrodidae > Bemisia > Bemisia tabaci. Next base: position 8,588,293 of record NW_017549038.1, read on the forward strand.
CTAAAAATCTCCGCCTCTATGTTATTTTTTTTAAAGGAGAACAAATTGACATCATTTCTTGAAATTTATGCAGAATTTTCTTCACACAGAGAAGAAAAATCAAGGTAGCTTTAAAGAATTACCGTCTAGTAGTTTTCCGTTTAAAAAATTAAGTGTGACAGGAAGTCTGCGACGTCGCAAACCGAGTTATGTGATTGCCGACTTAAACCGTCGATATTTCACGTTTTAGCCTTTAGATGCATAAGCCAGGTCCGGGTCAAATTGGCCCGAAGCTTGCTAAAACCACGTGCTCAAATGTGTTGTGTGGGGTCGGTACATACGAGTATTGTATCTATGTAGGTCTACAAATGCATCCTGAAAAAGGAGTTAGGCTAAAATAAAATAATAAAAAAAATCGAGAATTAGCACGGCTGAAGATAGGAAAGACGTATTTTTAACTTTTCTTCTGGATCTGAGTGGCCTCTTATTAGCAGCATAGAGCATGATTAATTCACGCCGCATACCATGGCGCCTTCAATTTTGCAAACGCAACACGGACATCCATCAAGTACGAATAGTTGTATCTCTGCGCCGTCATCAACGCGCTCTCTTCTCCTTGCTCTGATTCCATTTGGTGCCGGTAGACCACATATCTCACTTTACGACGTTGCAAACTTCCTGTCATACTTTATTTTTTAAATTGAAAACTACTCAACGTCAATTTTTAAAAACTTCCTCCTCTCTAGGCTCGAAGCATATTCTGAAAACAAAACTTCAGGGAATGATATTGGTATGTTCTCCTCGAAAGAAATGAAATAGGAGGGGAGATTTTTAAGCATAGAAAACGAGATACATGGCTCTTTAGTTTTCTCGTCAATAAAGAAAGAAATGAAACCACTCTAAGCATCTGCTATCATGTAGGCATGGACATCTGTAGGCATCTGCTTCCACTGCAACAACTACACTGCACGGCAAGACGTCGAAAGACGATATATTGCGTGGTGTAGATAAGACTCAGCTTCGTGTCCCTGGTAAAAATTGGCAGTAGAATCTGTGTTCCAAAATACCATAGACCTACGGCCGGTTGTAAGATTTCCAATAGCCTCTATAGCCGGCTACACAATTTCTTACAACCTTTTAAAGCCGATGGCGATTAAGCAACAGCCAGACGATAAAGTGTATGCTAAACGTTACTAATTACGGATGCTAGGACTTAGTGAGTTTTTGGACTACTGCTCTCTTTTTGGGCTGCAGTATCTTGATTTATTTTGCGAGGAAAGCTCCGTACTTTTGATGGATACCTGCCATTCCTAATATATTAGAGCGCCCTCAGTTTCGCATGATACTGTGCAACACCTCTGGTGTGGAATAGTTGCTTCAAGCGCCGTGGCACGCTGCGGCACGGCAGGCGGGCAGCCAGCGCGAAACGCGCATTGGCGCCTACAAACATGACAGGGATACTTTACGCGTTGCGCAATGCGTGAAGTATCCCTGTTAGGTTTGTAGGCGCCAGTGCGTCGCCGCTCCGCTTTGTGTTAGGCTCTAATGTTTAATCTGGCGGAGTCAGCGTTATTCAACTCATGATTTTGAAATGTTTGCACATCCTGTATGGATTATTCTCATTTTAATTTATAGAAAAAATATGTATTAAAGGAAAATATAATGTGTGTTTTGTAAATATTAAGGTGGTTCCGTATCAAACTTAATGATTCCCAAAGCACACGAATTTCTACACAATTTCTCATAGCCTTTTATAATCGATGGTGAAAAAGCAACGGCCAGGCGATAAAGTGTAAAGCCCGGCGATAGGAACTAAAGCCCGACTGTATACTTTTTTATAGCTTCGTATAGCCCGGCTATATGATTTGCTCCGCTTTCTACAGCCAGCTATATGATTTTCAATAGCATTTTCTTTAGGCGGCTTTAAGAACTCCTATGGTATTTTGAAACGCAGCTCCTATCGCCAATTTTTACCAGGGGTCCATTTTGTCATTTTCATATCACATAGTCAGCCCGTCACAGTTATCAGCAAAACGTTGCTGTGAAGAGAAAAAGCCGTGGTCGGAATATCCATAAAACATTATGCCTTCATTATCACTATTATCTGCTTCTTAAGTCCAAGGAAACAGAACCTTTAATGCTGGGCATTAATTTAAAAAGAATATTTTATGTTTCAGAGGAGAGTAATAAGTTTTCAATATTACTTACCAGATATGTTTCTATGCGTGGGGTGATCACGATGGATTATTTTCTTTGTAGTCGTTGCTATCGTTGTTGTCGTTGACGCACGTTCATTCTCTGAAAATAATAAATATTAAACAATTTTAACGATTATTTATCTTTTTGACCTATCGATGCATGAATGCATTTTCACCCTGAAGCTTTCCTTTTCAAATCGCATTCAAATTAAGCGTCATTAGCGCAATACTATTCCAACCCAGGCAGATGTTCTAATGTGAACGGATGAAAAAATATTCTTTATTGAAATCAATCAATGCAACGGTTGAGCAGGCCCGTCACATCCCATCTCGGGCCCTGGTACCAGTTTTAAGGTCCGGGCCCCAAGCACGGAGGGAGGGGTCCGAGGGGCATCCCCCAAGAAATTTTAGCATTTCAACGACTAATCGGACGCATTTTGAAGCTTCCATAAAGAATTTTTCCATCAATTTCTGCGGAATAATTATGTTTTTTTTTTTTTTNTTTTTTTTTTTTTTTTTTTTTTTTTTTTTTTTTTTTTTTTTTTATACTTTCAGCACAAAATACTTGCAAATTGTAGCATTCAAAACATCTGAAATTTTTTTATTTTTTTTTGGGGGGGGGCATATGATACTGTTCTCAGTTCTATGAGGGCCAGGCCCCCCTGGACTCCCCCTTTGTTTGTCTATGGCAAGGGAGTTGAGCCATGAGCCACTGAAGTCGAGGATGCCCAGACTGGAGACTCTTGGCATCTGACGACGGAAGAAAATGAAACGCAGTTACTAAAAATATCCCTCTGTACTGAAAATCTTGAAAATAGATAGAAATTTTCCAAGAAGTATATACTTCTTTGAAAATTTAAGAAGAATTCTACAGTACCCCAGCGTGTCTCTGAAAATCTATTCACCTTTTGCGAAATTTTTAGGGTAAATTTTTTACTTTTTCTTACGAAACAAGGGTTGCATGTCAATTCGTAGTGGTTTTTCACGGGTAACACGGGCCCCTTCCGGGGCCCGGGCCTCGGTACCAGGGACACAGTACACCCCTCCCCCCCCCCTTGTGGCGGGCCTGCAGTTGAGCGCATTGTATGGAATCTGATCGCTAAGACTCTTCCCTGTTTTGAAAACCTTAAAATTAGATACTCATCACTGTCATGTAAAAAAATACTAGTGTATAACTTACCGTATAGTTTAATTGTACCATCCGTCTCTCCCAATGAGTTTTTCGAAATGCATTTGTAAGTCCCAAAATCAGACTTACTCACAGCTCGAATAGTTAGTTTCATGTGAATTTTGTATGCGTTGTCTATAAGCACGGGCTCGTATTTTGTACCTGAAACAAATTTCATGTTTTGATGTAGTATATTCACAATCAGAATCAGATTTTATTTAATCTTTTTCTAGTATGACTTAATTGTTGTTAACTATCTCCGCCAATAAAATGTGACCCAGAGCATGAAAAAGATGAAAAGAGTCGAAGAGACATAATCAGTTACCGAATGAAGACGCATGTGTATCGTTAAAAATGTAAGTGTAAAGGTAAAGTCACGTGGGCTCCAGAAATTATCCAAATTATACCCCTAAAGTCATCAAGCTTTGAATAAATGCGATTCTTAAATTAATATGGGAAAAGACTTCGTGATGGTAGGCTCACCGAATTGTTTCTATATGTGCCTGTGCCCGCGTGCGTCTGACAAATATATTGGATAATTATCGCAGCACTAAGTCATGCTTATACAGTTAGTGATAATTTGCATCATCCCCAAAAACTTCCATCTGAAATTGATCGATTTTCATCGTTAGTTCTCTGCATCTTGACTTCAAAACATTTACGGAAGAATTAACGTGACCGATTTCCATGATCTTATGGATATCGGCAAGTAATAATTTCGTAATGAGCCCAATGCCTTCAAATTTTCATATCAAGTATTCCTCCCCGGTGCAACTACCCTCTATGGACATATAGAACCCGTTGGGCGTTGTGGCACGTCTCAGCCAAGGGCAGATAACCAAACGATTCGATTTACGGATGTTGGGATGCTGGGACGAGGTTGGGATATCGATTGTAAAATTACCAAACCACTGATCTCAATTACAGTGTTTCTCCTCTTAAATTTAATTTTTTAATTATTTACTTTATTATACATTTACTAATGTATGACTATCGGTTAATGAGGTATTGCGGTAGTTCTCTGCGGCTGGAGAAGTCGAATTTTGCTTATGATCGCGCTTTTCCTACGAAATCTGCAATTATCTTATAAACGGCGAGTCGGAGGAAAAACATTGTCTGCACTGGAATGGAAGAGCGCATATAAGCGCCTATAAGGCTGCAGGAATACTTCACGCATTGCGCCAAACAGTGCGGTCGCTGATCGGTGCGAAAAGCATATTAGCGCCTACGAGACTGCAGGAATACTTCACGCATTGCGCCAAACACAGTGCGGTCGCTGGTCAGTGCGGAAAGCATTTTGGCGCCTACGAGACTGCAGGAATACTTCACGCATTGCGGCAAACACAGTGCATACGGTCGCTGGTCAGCGTGGAATGTATACGGGCAATTCTACGAAACATGTCCAATTTGACCTCCACATAATGTGGAATGCTGTGCGTTTTGGACGCACAGCAAACACATTTTCAGGTAAGAAATTGGCAGAAGAGGGCGGTACTATACTGGAAAGCACTGTTTTCATTGGCTCTCATGCACCTGCGGCTGTCTTGAAAAAAACTATGTCATTTTTTGTGCACTTGCGGCTTTTACATACGTCTCGTTTTCATTAAATTAGGATGAATTTTGCTGTTTTAGCTGTCTCAGTAATTTCATCTAAAAGAGTTTAGACGAATTTTGAAGAAAACTCGATTTCGAAAATTTTGCACTTACGGCTCTCTTCGCTATCACGGCAGATTTGTGCCTAGTTCACACGAGTCTCAGATCCTTACGAGTACAAGTTCTTACTTGTACGAGTTCTTACGAGTACCTACACTTTCCGACGTGTGTGAGTTCTTACGGTCCGGGTCTTATTCGGATCGGGACAGATTTGGTCAATTTAATGGAAAGGAAACCGATCCAGAGGAAATTAATAAAAAGTTTGTGTTACTCAGTGACCCAATTCCCGTATCAACGCAAAATTTGGTCACTTTTTGTTATACCGTGTAAAAAGATAGCACAATCAGCCAGGATGACATGCGCGCGCTCGGAAAATCCCTATCAGTGGCGTGGCGTGAATTGCGATGTATCGATTGTTTTGCCATTCAAACGTACGGTAGAGAATCGATTATTAAGGTGTTCGCTGCGAACACCCTGTTTATCGATCCTTTTCCATAGGTTTAAATGGCATAACAATCGATACATCGCAAAGCACGCCATGCCACTGATCCCTATTATCCCCGTTCCAATTTCTTCAGCGGGAGCTCGTCTGTTTTTGATTCAAGTCTCGATGCCGAGGGACCCTGGAAGGGTGTTGCCGCTGCCGTATTTCTTAATCGAAGAGCGGGGCAAATGAAACAGGGAGAAGCCCGAAGCCCGCGACGCCGGCGTAATAACCGTAAGTGTTCTTCGACAACATTCGTAAACATGCCGGATTGCCGGACCGCGAGGCGCAATTACACCGGACCGCGATAAAAATCCTTTTAAAGGATTAAGACCAGGGGGCGGAGGGGGGGGCGGAGGGTATCGAGCGGCCGGGCGGATGAATATGCGGCAGCCGACAGCCGCTACACCCGATTTGGCAAATCCTCAAAAAGAAAATTCGCCCGGTGCCGGTGCCGGCTCACGATAAATAACAATAGCGGAACGGTGAGCAGGAGCGCACGATGAGTCCTCGAGTATCGTGGCGGCGCGATCAATTGATGCAGCTCGCTCCTGCACCCGGCCACACCGCCCCCGCCCACGCCCCCCGAGCGCGCGTCTCCCGGAGCTTGATCGAATCATCCCGCCGTGATTTATAAATTCCGCTGGTTTATTGTTGTTCCGCGGTGTATCCGCGGTCGCGGACCTTCCGCGCCGCACAGGCGCACGCTATCGACTCCTTGTCAGCCCTAACCAGGAACGAAAAGCAACTTAATCAGCCAAAATACACGTGATGAAATAACAACTTGATTTGGGGGAAATGCTGCAATAAAAACAACAACGACGGATAAACAAAACCCGGAACGTTTCGATTTATTAACAATCTCATTTTCAACCAGAAAAAAAAAAACAAAAAAACAAAAAAAAAAACGAGCCGTCGATCGATACGCTGTTATCGCGGGACTCAACCAGTTGCGCCTAACCAGGAACGGAGGAAAGAAGAAGGAAAGGGACTTACATTAGGTGACTATTCATGTTAAAATTGACTCATTTTTCCAAAAAAAAATTGGAGAGGCTTCCGGATCCCTCTTCCGCCCCCCCTCCCCCCCCCCATTTTGAGTGTGTGGATCTGCCTATGCTGTTGGTGTGCATGCATGAGCATTTGATATGGTTAGTGGCGATTTTGTAAGTCGGTGACACTACTTTTCCTCCCTCCCAATCCATTACATCTATCGATTTTAAAGTGAGGCAAGCTGCCTCACCAAGAATCGATTGTTTCACATGCATTTAAATGGAGGAAAATCAAAATTGCCAACTTTCAAGAATCGCCACTGGCCTTAACAGGCGCACATACTTGCACACCAACAACATAGGCGGATCCAGACAACCAAGAGGGGGGGGGGGTTTGCGGAAGGGGGATCCGGGAGCCTCCTCCAGAAATTTTTTTTTTAAATGAGTCAATGGGGTAGTTGCATGCAGCTGAGATTTTAGATTTGATGACTGTTCCTGGCAGAACTTTTCGCGAAAAAGCCGTTTTCCGCATTTGCAAGTTCCGAAATTGAGTCGAAAGCTTCGTAAAAGCTCGATAAAAAGTCGCAAAATCGCAGTAAGAAATAAACGATTTCCATTGGCTGTGAAATCAGTTGGTATACAAAGTCCCGCCCACCACCATCATCCCTATCTCGACCGTGTGTTTACCGAGCCGAAGTATGATCTGTTGTGCCATTAAAAGTGTCTAAATTATCTTTTTCCTCGGAAAATACTGTCGGAAATCATGCCACTGAAATCCGGTGATTATAAGCTCGAATCTGAACAATTGAACATATCTGGTTGGAGTTTTAAATATCTTTTTTCTCAAACTATAAACGTCGAACTTCCAATACTCTGGTTCTTTCTAAACATTTGAAGAGCATTCTTCTTTGGTCTGGCACTGACGACTCAATTTTGAGAGTTGTTTTCATGAGATCGATAGATTTTTATGATACATCTTAGTGCGCAGTGAGACCCTGCACATCTCCCTCTGCTTTATGGGTCTCTAAGAGACCCATAAAGCAGAGAATTCTCAATAAACACCTTTCTGATAATTTGAAGAGGTATAGAAGAACCTACAAATTATGTAGAAAATGCCAGATTTTATGCATATATTTTTCAGCTCCGCGAATCAAGTTTGTGTATTCACTGTTCTACAATTATAATTCATTTCCATATTTTTTTGCAGGGGAAGTAAGAAGGTGACGATCACTGTGCGATCCGCTGTTGATGCAGTGCATTGGTAAGTTTATTACTTGGCTTCTTCGCATTTCTGCCAGAACGCGTCAACCGCAGGGTCTCCACGAATCTGGAGTCTGGGTATGTTGTTCAATGCGGGGGGTGCAATTCCACTCAAACGGTCAAAGTGGTCAAGCAAAAAGGGTTCAATACGAAGGCGACAACATTCAAGTGAGCTGAAGGAATGAATTGACAACATTTTTGAAATAAAAGAGAATCACACGCGGATCCAAAGGGTTCTCGATGTAGGTGGCGCACGCTCCCCTCGCTCTCCCAAAAAAATGGATGTCGAAGAAAAGGAGGAAGAGAAAAAAAAAGAAACGGAGGTAAGAAGAAGGAAATACGCTTATATTTGGTAATCATTCGCAAGTAAATTGACTGACACAAGTAAACTCCCTGGTAAAAATTGGCAGTAGAATCTGTGTTCCAAAATACCATTGACCTACGGCCGGCTGTAAGATTTCCAATAGCTTCTATAGCCGGCTACACAATTTCTTATCGCCTTTTACAGCCGATGGTGACTAAGCAACAGACAGGCGATAAAGTGTATGCCAAGCGTTACTAAATTATGGATGCTAGGACTTACTGAGTTTTTAGACTACTGCTCTCTTTTTGGGCCGTATCTTGATTTATTTTGCGAGGAAGGCTCCGTACTTTTGATGGATGCCTGCCATTCCTAATATATTAGAGCGCCTTCAGTTTCGTATGATACTGTGCAATACCTCTGGTGTGAAATAGTTGCTACAAGCGCCGTGGCACGCTGCGGCGCGACAGGCGGGAAGCCAGCTTGAAACGCGCATTGGCGCCTACAAACCTAACAGGGATACTTCACGCGTTGCGCCATGCGTGAAGTATCCCTGTTAGGTTTGTAGGCGCCAGTGCGTCGCCGCTCCGCTTTGTGTTAAGCTCTAATATTTAATCTGGCGGAGTCAGCGTTATTCAACTCATGATTTTGAAATGTTTGCACATCCTGTATGGATTATTCTCATTTTAATTGATGAAAAAAAAATATGCATTAAAGGAAAATATAATGTGTGTTTTGTAAATATTAAGGTGGTTCCGTATCAGGCTTAATGATTTCCAAAGCACACGAATTTCTACACAATTTCTTATAGCCTTTAATAATCGATGGCGAAAAAGCAACAGCCAGGCGATAAAGTGTAAAGCCCGGCGATTGAAACTATAGCCCGGCTGCATAATTTTTTATCGCTTCGTATAGCCCGGCCGTATGATTTTCTCCGCATTCTACAGCCAGCTATATGATTTTCTGTAGCCTTCTTTAGCCGGCTATAAGAATTCCTATGGTATTTTGAAACGCAGCTCTTATCGTCAATCTTTACCAAAGCTGACTGAAACTGTATTATAGATGCTTTAAAATTCCGAAATTTCTTCAAACATCCCCCCTCCCAATGGATGGGGCTTAGAGAAAAATCCGCCCTTCCTATCCGAGGTGTCTGGACCCGCTTATGAAGAGACGGACTATTTTTTTTCTTTCTTTTTTTTTTGAACGACATGGTTGTTACTAATTTTCCAACAGAGACGGATTCTCTTAAAAATTTATTGTATTTGGTTTCATTTTGATTAACACGGTTCACAGGAGTTTTATCAATGAACGCAGCAAATTGAGATCTACGATTGAGCAAAGATCTACGTTGAGATCATATTGAAATTACACTGTTTCTGGTTGATACTTCCCTTTCATGAGAAAAAAAAATCCCAAAACACTTACCGTGATTTATAATTTCTCCGTGCTCCCTCGTCCAGTAATTGATTGATTTGGGATAGGCCTCCGAAAAGCATTCCAGCGTGACTTGCTGAGACTCCTCCACCCCCACCAGCTGATTCTGGATCCAAATCATCGGCGGAACTAGAAACATTAAATTCAATTAAATTTAATCAAGCGTCAAACATTCATCCACATCCCAAGGCATGTATTAGGCGTATATGGTAAACAAATGGTGATGTTGCATGTGTGAGGAATTTGCGATTTGACTACTGCTCCTTATGTAAAAGTCCGCGAGAAACACGATGGTGCCATTGGTTTTCTCTGAATTAACGCCCAAGCTCAAAAAGAGCTCTCAAGTTGAGGCCAAAATGGAGGGGAAATCCCATGCTATCCTTAGAGTCCACCTTTACATCAAGACAGACTCTCCATGCAAAGATAGGGAGCAAATACATTAGCAGGGTTGCCATGTTTTCAGTTTTGGAGTCCCCAAATAAAGTGGCAGCCCTGTCGATGTATTTGCTCCCTATCTTTGCATGGAGAGTTTGTCTTGATGTAGACGTGGACTCTCAGGATAGCGCGGGATATCTCCTCCATTTTGGCCTCACCTTGAGAGCTTTTTTTTGAGCTTGAAAGTTGATTTCAGAGAAAACCAGTGGCACCATCGTGTTTCTCGCAAACTTTAAAAAAAAAATCAATAGTCAAATCGCAAATTCCTCACACATGCAACATCTCCATTCTCGGCGGTTTTTATATGATTAATATTGATAGCCAATGTAAAAAGATGGTTTTATTAATTACAGAGGGTAAAAGTTCAATTAAGCGGCCTGACCCGGCTACTGATTTAACATAGCTCATGGAGCGAGATTTACGTGTATTTTTCAATTTTATAACTAATCGCGCTCTCATGGTATGTTTGTTGGTAACAAAATATGTCAGTTCTTTCCATTCCGAAGCTGGAGTGTATTTGATTCCCATCTTTACGGAATTACTTTCATCCTAACCAATATAGTACAACAGAGATGCACCGATGAAGTTAATCCTTGAACGATGCATCTCTCCAGGCCTCCTAATCGCCGGAAAATGGAAACCATACGGAATTCTTAAACACAGCGGCTTATGGGAGAATCACGGGCTGCGAGCAGTTTTTGGGATCTGATCTAAATCGAAAATTATTTCCGCGAATTCTGGAAAATTATGTTCACCCACGTCATAACAAATTCTAAAATGTACAAAACTCCTGATTTAATGAAATCAACTTGATACCTTCTGAGCCTTCTGAGCGAATCCCGTAGCTGGGACCTCGCGCGTAAAGTCATCGCCAGTCGCGGCCCACTGATCTCAGGAGCACTAGGCAAAACAGCCTCAAAAAGTGACTTCATCAGTGCATGACCGACTCTATTGCATTCTATGGTCCTTACTCGACCCGGAGTATTTGGGCTGTGTAGTCTTATCCGTGCGTAAGTTTTATCCAGAATACTGAGGGGCTTGGCGGACAAGGCGCATAAGTTCAGGTTTTGAAAAATTGACATTTTAATGATTTCAAGAAAAACTGATTTTAATACATATTCGTTGAAAAATTCGCTCTCGAATTCCAATTTTTAAGCATCTGAAAGACGGTTTGAACTTTCCTCCCGCCATAAGGATCCGTGCAAGTTTGAAACTTCAAACGCGCATTTCTCGAAGTAGCAAGAACTGCACTTACGCGCCTTGTCATCTAAGCTCCTCAATTGACCAACGACAGATCCGACAGACGAGCATTCTGAGGAGAACGAGTTTAATATTAAAGAGAAAGTTCCCGGAAGCTCCATTTACTTGAAATTAAAACATCGCGGCGTGAATATCAAGTGATTCGTTTGTGAGTGGCTCTCGGCGGTCGGAAAGAGAAATTAGTCTGAACACGGTTCGGTGTGACTGCGGGCTCGAGGTGTTTGCTCCGTGCATCCTTCTACGTGATATTGCGGCACTTGAGGAGATTTCTGGTCGGCGGACTCATTCCGTTTTAAATGGGTCTTAAGTTGCCGCCCCCGCTCCTACCGCCCCCGCTCACTTTGCATCTTCAGAGCCTCCGACAAATAGACGGAAACTATCCCTGGAGAGACAATATTACAGGCCGGGGTGTCGGCAAGAGCACGACCGGGCCATCATTCGATATTTACCCTGTAAAAAAAGACCGCAGCCGGAGGGGGAATTGTCATGGCTGGAGGGATTCGGTGGCGTTTCCGCAAGAACATAATTTGCTTTCCTAATCACCCTGCGAGGGCCCCCTTTCAATTTATGCTTGCTCGGAACGAGCCAGCTCCCTGGAAGAAAGGACCGATGCCCGCCAGCGGCAGGAGACACTTTTTCAGGCTAATTATTCAGCGTCATGAATATTGAAACCCGCGGAAAAGTGCAGTGTTAAATTTAATATACCCGACGGTTCAGCGCCTCTTAGGCGGGGCTCGAAGACGGCGGCAGCTATTGTCTCTGCCGCCGTGGTCTGTTTGATCCGCGAAAAGTGGATCGGATCAGCCCGCTGGCTGGTAGGAGGAAAAAATTATGCCGGCGCTAAAGACCGCCGAGCGAAATCATCTTTTTCGTTGAATTTTTCAGCGGGACGGAGTAATTTTTTTTAAGCCTCTGGGTGTGACGGTGCATCTCTGAGGGATCTTAACGGAGGCTGAAGTAAATGGAGCACGTAATCTACCTTCAGGAACCAAGTGCTAATTTTGCAAAAATCCGTGATGGCCCCTCTCCCCCCCCCCTCTAAACACACATTTTTCCCCAGAACATGGTGCGTTTTGCATTTATTGAAAACTTTAATTTAGGTCGACTGGTCGATGATCCAATATGCGAATAGAAAATGATCCAATTTTGCCTCTCGCTCATAACCAGCTGCGAAATTTACAAGTGTAAGGGTACGTCTCAAACTAAGTACATAGGTCTCCTGTCGTTGGCACTTCATAATTCTGTGTCTTTACAGTGATTCAGTGCGGTCAAATCCATTCATTATATTGACGGTGAAACTTACAAACCACGTATCTCGATTTGCAACGTTCCAATCTTCCTCTCATACTTAATTTTTTGAAGAAAAACTACTTAACATTCATTTTTTTAAATTTCCGTGATGTTTCAACTTGGTGCGAAGAAAATTCAGTGAAAACTTCAGAAATGATGTTGATTCGCTCTTTGAAAAAAACGAGAATAATGAGAGCGGAAATTTTTAAACACCACAACACGTGGTTTAGGACTTTTATTGTCGATATATGATATCAAATGAGCAAATTGAGTATGGATAATAATATGTTATCTTATTTTATTTCATTATGGTATCATATGGAAACATAATCGTAACAGATCTTGGTAAAATATTTCCACTGATGATCCTTTGTACTAGAAGAAGTTCATCTGACACTGAATTAGGTCACAAATTGACAGGTTGATAGCGACTGATTAAGTCAGAGGTATATATCGACGGTGAAAGTCGGCAATCACATAACTCGTTTGCGGCGTCTGAAAATCTCCGCCTCTACGTCATTTTCTCAAAGGAGAACAAATTGATATTATTTCTTGAAGTTTTTGCAGAATTTTCTTCGCATTGAGAAGAAAAATCATGACAGTTTTAAAGAATTGCCGTTGAGTAGTTTTCCATTTAAAAAATAAAGTATGACAGGAAGTCTGCGACGTCGCAAACCGAGTTATGTGATTGCCGACTTTCACCGTCGATTTACCTGATACAAAAAAAATAAGTCATAAATAAAAAAAAAATTAGTCATAATTAATTTTGACAGTCATTATGCCCGAAAAACAATCAATATGCAGGTTTTTTCTTCTTCCGATAAATGCTTTGAAGAAGAATAGGTAACGACTTATCTAAGGTAGTAATTGAAGGTTTCGTAATTTTGTTAAAATTGTAAAATGATTTTGTTTGTTTTAACTGAACTGATAATTTGCTTACAAGTCATTAAAAATTTTAAGAGAACATTATTCATGACGTCATTTGGTGAGATACTATTTGTAATTATTTATTTTCTGAAACATCGTCAGAAGTTTTTTGGGCGACCATTTAGGCGTAACATGAACCGCAAAAATCTTGCCTCAAGTTGGGACAGTTAAAATAACTGCTTAAGTCTACAGTTTTTTTTTATCTCTATCTCAGTCAAAACTCCGGATGAAAATACGCTGCCAGTGGCATGGCGTAAATTGCGATATATCGATTGCTATGCCATTTAAACCTATGGTAGAGAATCTATTATTAAGGTGTTCGCTGCGAGCACCGTGTTTATCGATCCTTCTCCATAGGTTTAAATGACATAACAATCGATATATCGCAAAGCACGCCACGCCACTGTACGCTGCCCTTCAACACGGAAACGTGATTGCAGCTGACATCAGTTACAGTTTGAAAATCGCATCGCTAAAAGGGAGCATTGCAAAAGTTGCGCGTGATAATCTACGAGTCCTGGAAAAGTAATTTACGGCGAAAATCGATTAATCCTCTTTAAGTACAGGCTACTTTGTGTTTCTTTTGTGCCGGGATGCGCGGGGAGGGGGAGGGATTGCGAGGCCCCCAAGGAGAGTAAAGCAGACTTTGAAGAAGGAGGAATTTGGAGAGGAAGGAGGGATCGAGGAAGGGATGTTTCAAGACAATAGAAAATATTCGTGGAGTATACTTACAATGGACAATGAGCATGATCCTTTTACTCACAGACGGAGGAATACCGTTCGATGCGATACAAAGGTACGGGCCCATGTGCAGTCTATTTACTCTGCTAATATTGAATTGCGATCCCTCTACAGTCGAGACTAAAACAAGTGGAAAGAAAAAGGTTTATTATTTCCACCGGTAAATTGAGAACATGAAAAGAAATGTAAACATGTCAATTTTCTTTGTAAAGCAACAGCACCTTTCCAGCGCTTTTTGGTTTCTTGCTTTAATTAATTCACACTAGTCGTGAGTTAAGTTTTTGTGACTTAACGATTTTGAAAAATAATTTTGGTCAACTACCTAAGATCTAAAATTTTAGTGCTGAGAAAAGCTATGAACGCTTGGAGTTAAAGCTCAAAAAATATTCAAACGATAGTACCTACACGCCCAGCACAAAGAACTGATGAACAAAAAACGAGTGCAGCTTGGCAATGTGAATTATACTCGGTATACTGATTCTCATCTGTGGATCAAATTACGAGGAAGAAAAATATCTCTTCAAAATACTTAAGTTTTTCTTTTATTTGGTTTTTTTCCTGATACAAGAAACAAAATAAATTGGTGAAAAAGCAGTTGCAACACGAACATGTTGAAGAGCCCCCATTTCTATGACGATTTATCAGCTAAGCGTAAATTTATTACAAAACTGAAAATAAAATGAATGTATATCTCAATTGCTGAAGTAAATACCGTCGGTAAAGCCAGTATTAGATTTTTTAGGCCGCATCCGCCATCGCTTTTGAATTTTAAAAATTTGACGCGAATATTTTAAGTTCCCGGTTAAAAAATGTACCCTCGCATCGTACCAAATTTCGCACAAATCAATTGAACAGGAACAGATATGACATTATAACAATTATTAACGATAGTTTCTCCGATTAGATTTTCGAATTCTGAACATTAAATTCGAGTGTCCAGTGACTTCCTGAAAAACTTCCTGGAATCCAGATTCACCAAACGAGATCAATCAGGAGCGGAGATGTCAATTCAAGCCACGTATCTATCTCGGAATTTCAAATTAACATTCAAATAAAAATTACAGTTAACTAAAAACAAAATTCAAAACATACTTTCTGTTACCAATTTTCACAAAAATTCATGGAACAGAAGCCGAGATTGCACCACGCTGGGTGTCTCAGTTTCTCGAATTTTGAAAATTTGACTGAAAATTTGAGTTTCTCGTCACAAAATACCCGTCGGTGCATAACGGGCTGGTTCAAAAACTATAAAAGTATAAAAAACAGGTTTCTCTTCAAGTGAGAATCATTTGCTGGCCACATTAACGAGGATCATTCTTCTTTTTTAATCAGGTAAGGCTCACATTTTTGTCACAGCAGTAAGGGTATTAAATAAGTGAGATTACTTAAAATACAGCAGTTATCAGGTTGACAGGCCTTGTTCAGTAAAGCAGTTTACTCGAGTTAGGTTTAAACCCAAGAATACAACTATTTAAACTTTGATGTGTTGCACAGTATCAGACGCAATTGAAGGCGTTTCATATTGGCCCGACCGCGACTCACGGACCGTGAGTCCTGATGTGCTGACTTCGAGTCGATCGACACAGATTCGTGAGTATGCAAATAATAAGTAAAATTTTCGACGTTTTTCTCTCTTGCATCCTAGATTAAAGATCACAGCTGTCTCGTCACAATATGATCAAAACATTGAAATACATCCTGCTTAAAAATAACCAACATTCGTGGCTCTTCAGGCTTCTATTAAGGTCAACATTTTTCCGGCCAAAAATGGTACCTGCTTGCATTTGTCAGTGCTGCCAATCACATTCTGTCATTCACATTCACACACCCATCCGAGTGCGCTCAATATTTCAGCTGAAAATTGCTTCAATTTGATTCATGATTCCTAATTTGGTACACAAATGCGCATATTATTCCTGGGCCCCGGTTGGAGGGGGGGAAAAATAACAATTATAAGGTAGATCTTTTGGATCACTCATAAAGGTGACGAATGTAAAATTCAGAAGACGCTCTGTTTCTGGGATGTTATAACTCTAATATGCGATCACTTCATCACGAGGGCTATAGGCCAGATTTGTTCTGATCAACTTTGTTATCTCCTCGTACGATTCTTTTAAACACTTATCTAATTTACCTACTTATCGATAGTTGTCATAATATACTTTCATTCTCTCCTCAATTTCCTTTATCTCGCCTCTCTTCTTTTCAATCTCCTCCGGAAGTCTCGGATTCTCCGATAATTTAATTATATCTGAAGAAAAATTGAAGACCTATCAGATACTCTTTCTTTGTGTACGCACGATGATGAGGAGATCAAAGTTAGACGGGAACGTTCCATCAAAAGACATGACTCAGAAATCAAAGGAAGAGCCTAAGAACACTGCCGGGGAGTTTTCTACAGTTTTTTCACCATTTTTTTAAGGAATCATTTAGGCTTTTTAAAGCTTTTGGCTCTAAAACGTCACAATAATTTGCAGCTCCACTTCATACATTGATGCTGAAAGTTGCAAGACACGTTTCTCGAGCTGAAGTAGGTACCAAAATCTCTGCTGGAACTTCATTTAAGAAAAAAAGAGGAAACGGTAATGTTAATGTGACGTTAATGTAAGTCGATACACGATAAAGAAAAGTCATGTAAAATTAAAAGGTATACTTTTTGGTGTTAATCCATTGGATACATAAAATTGTATAATAAATCTGTAACGTTGCAAATAGGAATACGTGTTTTGAGACTTTGACCATCGATAAATACAAACTACACACGGAACGAGTGATGTCATTTCAAAATCGAGATGTCTGCGTACCAATCTGATTTTGTAACCATTTACTTTACCTCATCGTGTACTAAGGTGGTATGGAATACCTCCTACACCCCCTTGTGATGGAGGGGCCAGGCCATCCCCAGCAAAAAAACCTAAATACACCTAAGAACTCTCAGGATAGCGTGGGATATCCCCTCCATTTTGGCCTCAACTTGAGAGCTTTTTTTGAGCTTGGGAGTTGATTTCAGAGAAAACCAGTGGCACCATCGGGTTTCTCTCGAACTTTCACATCAGAATCATCAGTCAAATCGCAAATTCCTCACACACGCAACATCTCCATTGAGTTGCGTGGTGATCGAAGCTGTAATTCGATCCTGACTGGGAGCGCAGGAGTGTTTACAAAGCACCGTCGCGCCGGTCGCCAGGACTCCGGGAAGGGTCAAAAAACGGACAGCTCCCCACAATCATATTGTTAGTCAAAGCTCGCGCGCAACAAATCCCCGGGAAAATCTTCCCTTTTTATTCGCTCATATTGCGCCCGGATCGAAATTTAACACCTCCGTCTTCATGGTTAAATCATCCTGTGTTTCGGGTCCCCTACCCCCTCCGACTCCACCATCCGCGAGGCCCCAACTATAAATAATCCATGAAAGAGGTTTAGGCCACGGGTTCCCCCTCCGCCTTCTGGGCGACAAAGTTATTGTATCGTATTACCCGCTCCTTATTATGTCCGTTTGACGGCTCTTATAATGCCCCATTCATTTAACCGAAGCCGCGCCACGACATTCATTCGCATTCAGCTTTTGTGCCCCTTCGATACTTCGCGGCTGTCGAAAACTCACAATGTCGCGGTATTAATCAAAATTTGATCCTGCTTTTTTCTCCGCCGGTCCTCGGCGACCATTGTTTCTTTGCGCCGCTCGAATCGAAACGGGGGCGTGGAAAGTCATTTAACCTACTTCTGTTGAACGCGTGAGGGTTTACACTCACTTGCCGGCTGAATTAAGCACCTTTGACGTTTTAAAGGAAGCTCGATTAATTATTATCAAACCATGCTATTAAATCCACGCTCTTTTTATACTGAGAATTCTGGATTTGTGACCATTGGGGAAATCCGCATGCACGAACTTCCTTAATGGAAATCCAAGAATCGTAATAATTTAAGTTGTAATTAAAAACAATGCAAAAAAGTTTAAATCGTTTAAAATCATTTGAATCCCTCAGGAGCGTTCACCCGGAGGAGCCAATATACTTGCACGTATTTTATCGAACGGAGCTATCACATCTTTGGTTGCTATTGGAATCTGAAAATTGGCAGCAATACTGTTTGTGTTAGAAGGTTGGCTGCCCTTCTGGACCGTAAAAGCTCCATATTCCAACATGTCCACATTTATCGTTGTACTCTAGGTTTGGGGGCATTTCCTATGCACTGAGAAAAAGCTATGGCTCATAAACCAATTACTGGTTCATATGAAACACCACTAATAGCAGAAAAGGCAACATGTAACAGCAAATATACCTTAGTGATGGTGTTTATACCTTATTATGGTACGAGATACCTCAGTATGGTTCACAGACCAAGAATCGCTCGTTTATTTACGACCACAAGTGGTATTCTGTATGAACCACTAATTGGTTTATAAAGCCATAGATTGTTCTCCGTTTGGTGCAGGTTTTCTAGGGGGGCCTGAAAATACCAGTTCAAATTTAAAGGGAGTAAAGGCGCGGCCACCCTAAGAGCATTAAAAGAGTGACGCCCATGAGTATTAGCATTGCATTTATAGATTACGCTATTTTTCATGGACGGATTCACCAGAGCCGATGAAGAGGCTAAAAGAGGAGAGAGAGAAGAACAAATGGGGAGAAAAAAAGGTGATGCCTTAAACGAGTGAATAATTGGAGAGCGGAGCTGAACAGAAGAATCGGGAGCATGGTCCATTTAATTCAGTCCGCACACCAGCCAATATTTCATGGGAGCCCGGGATGATACTTTAAGTAGAGCATTTAGAAACTTTGCGCAAGTTTCAATGCGCTAATAATTCCGCGCCGCGCCGTCGTTCCCGGCGCACTTTATGAAGCCGCGAATAGTGTTTTCAAACATAAAGCTTTTAATTTTGGAAAAGCAAAAAATGAATCAAAACTTGCCCCGAGTTTATGTTGAAAGTCTCGGGCAGACGAAAGAACTCCGGAATGCGCGGAAGTTACAGTGCAGTTAGCGAGGTAATACATTCTCCTTCCCGTTGAATAGACGCCGATGGATTCTCCATGGTATCCTTGCTCTTTGAACCTCGGACGGGGTTTTATTTTTTGGATAATTTTTTTCGAATTTTAAGAATCTTGATATGAATCATGCTGAGAATCGATGACCAGGAAACAATACCGCCTAGCTGCAAACTGACAATTCTGTAGGACGAAGAGAAAACTTCGCCATTTTTGTAATTCTGAGGTTGGATTTGCAATTTTTTCATGTACGTTACAGTGTCATTGCAGCGCTCCCGTACAGGATTGGGAAAGAAACTAAAATCATCAACTCGCGTATTTTATAATGACGATAATAAAACGTATATCATTCGTATAATTTAGTTTCCCTTCGACCTGTGTCAATAATATGTGTTGATATCTCATTCAGGAGTTGATTTTCGAACCTACGCCACCTACAGTGGCGAGGTGTGAATGATCGATTATCGATATTTCTGCATTTGAAGTTATGGTAAAGATTCGATTATTAAAGTGTTCGCTGCGAACACCCTGTCTATCGATTTTTTCCCCATAGGTTCAAATGGAAATCAATCGATATATCGCAAAGCACGCCACGCCACTGGCCACCTACGGTTGTGTAAATTGTTTTTCACGTCAAGATTGCGAAGAGAAAACAAGAGACGTTTTGTTCTAGTTCAGATCTTGGCTGGTAGCCCACTGAGGTAAAGCTGCAACATCCCGGTGCATATAATGTGTATTCGCAGTGTCTATCAAAAACTTTTCCGTAACATTTTTGAGTGTATTAACTTCTCATATTAAGATTCAAGGCACTCCATAGCTGTCAATGTAAGTATAAATCTCAATAAAACTGAATGAGTGATGGCCTTTATTTGATTCATATAGTTTTCATTAAGTTCTTTATTTTTTCCGTATTATCAAGCACTTGAATCATCATATCTTTGTGCGGAGACGGCGCCTGGATACAACTATTCGCGCTCAAAAGATGTCTGAATTGTATACATTCATAATTGCAGGCGCTCTGGTTTTCGCTGCGCTGCAACTACAAGGGATAGCTGTTTTGCGTGTGTGCAATTGTTCTGACACTATCGAACCCCAGGATTCAGGTAAGCTGTGAAGCATAACTGCAGAAGTGCCAAATGATGTGACTAATGGAAACGTTTTTGGCAAAAAGTTACAGAAATAATTTACTTGAAATGATGCTACGGGCACGCTGTAATTGAAAATTCCGCGGTGCTCACATCCTTGAACTTGTATGATCGCAGCACGGCAAAGTGACGGTAACAAAATTCGTTTGCTCGTCGGACGGACGAAAGACAGGAAATTCAGAGGGGTATGTATGTTGGATTCCGAGCAAGAATCAATGAGCCGTAACACAATGAGCCACCGCACAATGGATCGAGTAAATGGTGGAGGTCGGACAAAATTTGGAAACTTTAAATGCTCATAACTCCGTTCATACAAAACTGTGAGGTTTTAATAGTGGTTCCATTGGTTTCTTCGTAAAATTTTCTTCCAGGTATACCCTTTAAAATTTAAAATGTGACGAAAATTTGCAGTTTTAGTTAAAAATTTTATGCCCGGCCTCTCTGGTTGATTCGGTCCACTGTGCGCCGCCACAATCCCCACCGCTAAAGGCCTACATACACTCGGCGATTAATCGCTGCGATTGAAAGACGGGAGCCAATGGAGAGCCTTGATTTCGACATATCGACGTCAATGGATCGAAATCAAGGCTCTCCATTGGCTTTCGTCTTTCACTCGCGTTATTAATCGCCGTGTGTATCTGGGCCTTAAAAGACGCCGAAAGCTAATCCCCACACCGGGCCTGGCCGATAGGATGCAATTTGTTCTGCGACCGCTCCACTTGCATCTGTAGTTGGCCATAAAGCCATAAAGCTACAATTTAATTTGCCATGAAACAAAAATGTAATTTCACAGCTGAAATGATCCTAACTTACACCGGAAGTATTCTCTAGATTACCGAAAAAGTTTTCAGAAGAATTAACAAGCTAACTGTTTGCTGGAAAAAGTCTTCATATTTTATAAACCGTTATGCGTCACAGTAGAAAGCGGTGACATAGATATACTTCATTACATAATGTAAAAAAAAGAAAAATGTAATTGATGAAAAAATATAATTGATGATACTACTTTTTTTAAATTTTATTTTAGTTTTCTGGATGACAAAGGCGTTGAAACCACCCCAAAGTATCTTCGGCATTTTATGTCAATCCTGTCAGGCATGTAATGCCGCATGTAAAATACCGATGACAATTTTTGTTGATTTTACTATTTTTGATGTTCTGGCCGACGAAAGCGTTAAGACCTTTCCCGTTAAAACGTCCCAGCCATTCTGTAGTTTATTTTAGCTTGGGAGAATATTTATCTTGCGTTTATTTCGTTCGATTATTCGCACTTATTGCTTATCGTCCTTACCACAAAATAGAGAGAAAAACATTATCATCGTAAAAAGACTTCACAGTTGGCAACAAGGAGCATTACAAATTTCTTAAGCCCTCATTTCCTCCATTCCCCATCGGAAAGCTCGAAACAGCTGATGCAGTGATCGTCCGTCACAGGGAGTCGATGGTTTTCTCCTGAACGATTCTTTGCCGAAGATGTTTTATCGTTAAACTTGTGTCGCGCTGCCGGG